>PVLC010022535.1:0-26645 GCA_004027655.1 Graphiurus murinus
GTACCTGCTTGCTCATTGGTGCATGCTTTTTGGTGCTTTTGGAACACAGATGTCATATGTACAAGTCCACACTATACTATCAGATGTTGGATATATGTGGCTCAATTGCCTAGATATCCAAACCACTGGCTACCTTTCAAAATATCCCTATGCACCCTAGAGCTGCATGAGTGAACACAGGTGAAGGAAGCAAAGGTGACAGAGATGAGACCAGGACTAATTACCAGCCCACAGAGTCATGCCTGTTTTAGTCATCACTCTCACCGCAATGACTCAGACATCTGACACACAAAACATAGAGGAAGAAGGATTTTATTTTGGGGCTAAGCATTCTGGAGATTTCAGTTTATGTTAGATTGGCTTCTAAGCAGGAACCAACTGCAAGTCCTCAGGGCATCATAGCAGGAAGAAGAAAGAGGGGGTGGGTGAGAGATTGTTGTCAGCTTATTACTGCAATGGAGTGAAAAAAGCTGCAGCAGCCCAGGGCCACGTATAGCATTGGAACATGACCAACTTGTGGAACAAGGCTGCCTTGTCTAACACATGAGGTGTTGGAGACATTTTAAATCCAAATCATAACAGAGACCTGGTAAATGTTTATTGTTTTAAACTATTAGCTTTTAGATTGTTTGCTATGTAGCAAAAGCAGATGGACTGGGAATTTTTTTTTTCTTATATTTGTTGAATACAATTTAGTAAGAATTTTAGGACCAGTGAAGTCAGCTGAAAGTCACTCAGTATTTATACTTGTCTTTAGGAATTCCTTTCACTCACAACCATGCTTAGATGAGTTATAATATTTCTTAGCAAGGTTACTTAAAGAATCCTAAGGTAAAGAGCAATATGCAATAGAAGTAACTCTTTGAGAAAAGAAATCATTTCCAATTGATTAAAAAAGTAATGTATGTAGGATTTTAAAAGTTGCTTTCCACTTCAAAAGCATAGAGTAGGAAGAATAATCAAAGTAAAAAATCTGCAATACCACTAACCTAAAAAATAGGCAGAGAGCAATACAATGTACAGTAAAAATTATTAGACTTAGGGCTGAAATAACAATTACCTTCTTTGGAAGCACAGATACGGAGTAAATGGAAATACTTGATATGAAAAATGCTGAAAGGGACCTAAGTATCCACAGTGGACAGTTTATTGGAGAGGTTTTTTAAAAGATGTTGAAATAAACCAATCCAACAAATGAAAAAAATTGCCCTAGATTTGTGTGAAGTAAGAAATGTTTCTGCTTGGTTTTGATGTTGATTTCAAATACAGATTCGGGGATAGAGAAATTGTAGAGAGTTATGAAAAGATTTTCAAACATGATTACAAAACTGAGGTACTAATTTATGAAGGATTAAAAGATATAAATTCACAGAGCTGGGCTAAAAGTAAGTGGTTGAAAATAGGACACCAGTCTCCAAACCTAGGAAAGGCATAGGAATAACTTTTGAACAGGTTTTCAGGTTTATTTCGGCAGATAGAACTCTTTGAAAACTTAAATTCATATTATATCCTATCAAGAGTTAAGCAATAGTTTTCCATATTCTGTAAAGTACATTGACAGCAAAGACAATTTAATTAAATGTAATAATTGTTGCTTTAAATTGAATGGAAAGGTCATCTATTTACAATCCTAACCTTGGGGTTGGTGGTAGTAATGATTGCTTATCATTATTGATTACAGTATCAAAAGTATGTAAATACTGCCATTGAATTTATTTAGTTCCTGTTTGGTTCCCCAAACATTTATAATTATATTTCATAGCACCTATATCAAACTCAATTAATTAGAAATACAATAATAAAATATGATGTACCAAAAAAGTTGGTTAAAATAATTTTTAGGGTTTTTTTTTTATTCTTTATTTTGAAACAGGGTCTCACTAAGTTTCAGAGGACCTAACTAAGTAGCTGAGGCTGGCCGCAAACCTGTAATCCTCCTGTTTCAGCCTCCCAAGTACTGAGATTACAAGTGTGTGCCACCAGGCCTGGCTAAAATAACTATTTTAAATAAGCATTAAATTTACTTCTAAGTTTTCTGTTTTTCAAAACAAATATTTAGAATGTGAACCCGTATCCTCCAGTCTCAGCCTCCCAAGCGAGAGATTACAAGTGTGTTCCACCAGGCTTGGCTAAAATAATTATTTTAAATAAGCATTAAATTTACTTCTAAGTTCTCGGTTTTTCAAAACAAATATTTAGAATGTGATCAGGTGAATCAAATCTGGTCATCAGAAGCAATAAAAAAGAATGATTATAGCAGCAAATCCAGAAAGTTCCTTTTACCTCTTTTCATTTCTAAGTGTTTTATTCTAACTCTTTAAGAAAAGTATTTAACCCTCTCTGCCTTAATTTTAACTGGGCTATACAATGATAGTTATTAGTGTACTATCTTAGGCAGATGATTCAGGGTAGTTTTTGAGGCTCTGACTTGCACTCCTGTGAGAAATTTTCTTATCCAAATTAATAAAATATATTTATTTGCAATGTTTTTTGAAGTATTTTTAATACTTATTTTCCATAACAATACCAGGGGGGAGTCTTAATCTTAAACATCACTGTGGTAACTACTAAATCACCTCAGTCTACTGGTAGAAAAGTAGAAATAGCAGAGCTTTGGGACAGGGAGTAGAAATCCCACTGTAACTTAGAATGAAAATGATTGGTTATATTTCATCTATACAGGTAAAGTAACTGTATATTAGGCTATTCAAACACTTCCAAAATGTGACTTGTATACTTTGAAGATAAATAGAATTCATTTAAAAATATGGGAACAATAAAAGCCTATTGTTCTCAATATTTTATTATTGAACACTTGTGTTTATTACATATTATGATTCAGCTATGTTATGATTTGACACTGGGAAATCTTGTGTAGGGAAAGCTCACACAAAAGGGACCTGGGCTCTTTAATTCGAGGCGAGAGCTCTCACCCGTGATGCCAAAGGAGTTGGTTGGCCTGCAAGGGACTTCCGTGCTTGTGAACAGCACATGCTGTCCGCTTTGCTTTAGCCGCAGCACGTGATCAGTGCCCTGGTTGCCTGGGACCCCAAGTTCCTCCTCCTTGCTCCTATCTATAAAAAGCCTTCCTGCTTCTTCAATAAACGAGATTGTACCAGGAATCTGCCTCCCGCCCGGTGTTGTTGGCTTCCGCCTTCCTCTCTCCCGGGGAACCTGCAGGGACCCCTTAGCGTGGCTGGGGAAAGGAGTGTTCCCGGAGACCCCCGAGGTTGGCCCTGAAGCGGGGCCCTTCAACTTGTAGCAATGAAAATACTTCCACAGGGTCTGCACTGCCAAATCAAAGGAATTGCACCATTCTTACACACTCAGCTTGCCCACACTAGCTTGCCAGTTTCCTAGGCATCTTTTTATTGTCATGATCATCATTATGAATTATCAGTCTCTTACCAATAATTTGAATGACCTCAATTTGCCTTCCCATTCTTCTTTAGTGCATGATATGTTCATTTTACATTTTAACATCTTTCACATTTCAGCAAAGTAGTCATTTAAAATGCATGCAGAGCTAGAAAGTAAATTACTAGGGTAAAGGGCATTTCAAGATGATTGAAAATATGCCTCATGAGCTGTTGCATTTTCTATTTCACAGATTTACTGAAAAGGTGTTAGAAATGAGATTGCACAGGTAAGCACAAATTTTTATATTTTCTATTTCTTTTTTTTTTCAGTACTGGGGGTTCAACTCAGGGGCATTCTACCTCCCAGCTACACCCCCAGTCCTATTTGTAATTCTTTATTTTGAAATAGGGTCTCACTAAGTTGCAGAGGGCCTCACTAAGTTGTTGAGGCTGGCCCGGAACCTGGATCCTCCAGCCTCAGACTCCCAAGTACTGGGATTACAAGCATGTGCCACCACACCCTGCTTATATTTTCTATTTCAATGTCCCCTTCTTTAATGTTTTTACATCATTACTTTCATTATGGTAAAATCTGTAATAAATAATGACATATAGTTGTAGGATTTTATACATTGACAGATTCAAAATACTCAGGCACTTGATTGAAATTTTATACTTTGATTTCACTGAAAATGTGTGGGTCTTTTTTATAGTTTGCTAAAATCTTTTAACCCGTTAATTATATATGGTAACAAATTTCATATTCATTTTCTATATGTTACTTGAACACATATCTAGAATGACTTGGAATGGCAAGTACTTTAGTTAAGAGAAAATAATTTTGAATTTGAATGCCTGTCTAGACTTATATTTAGACAGGTATGATCATTGAGAACAATAGTTGGCTATAGTTGCAATGGTGTGACATTTATAAATAACTGTAATATCTTTATATAAAGTTACATCTCCCTTTCTTCCTTGAAAAGTTTTTTCTTCAAAACTAATGCAATATGTAAATATGTTTCATTAACATTTTTAAATTGAGAGTCTTGAAAAATATGATTTTCTCATTTATAAAGCATATCTTTTGGATATTGTCAATGGAATTATCAAAAAGTAATTTGAGCTTTATAAAAGTTTCCCCAAATAACTAGAATTGTGAACTATTTGGAGGGGGGTATTTTATCCCTTATATACTTAGTCCCAATCTCTGAAATAGCATTTGGAAACATGTTCCAAGGATGAACTAGTTTGAGGAACACCATAAAGGGCCCCTATATAAGTCTATACTGCCAGCATTTGTATTGTATATTTGTAATGTAATGTCAGTCATTTTTTCTGAAACTTCATCCCATTGTTCTTAGGCTCAAATCCAGAGAAAAATAACTGCATGAATTCTAATTCACATGTTTTATTAAGTGGCATTCGGGTTTTTCTACCAGAAACATTATACTGGCTCTTGATGTATGCATCATACTTTCTAATATATATTGTCTTACTTATCTTCATAAAAACCTGGCATTATTTTATACATTTTGCAAAAGAACAAAGTGGTTCTCAGGGCTGAGGTGATTTATCCAAGATCAGTGGATAGGTAGCACTGGGGTTAGTTGAGACTTTTCATGTTGCCCAGAAAATGAAGTAGGAAGAGGTATGAGACTCTCATGGGGTTAAGGGACCCACATGAAGAAGGGATGCTTTGAGACATGTGGAAAAACAAAAAGGCATCAAAGATAAACATTAAAAATTATATCATTTAGCTCTGGTCCAACATTATGGAAGTCTAAGTTTTAATCACAGTGATTTTGTCATGATTATATTTTGACCACAATGGGCATATAAAAAGAATAGTATTATGTGGCTAGAATCCAGAGTTAAGAGGAAAAAATCTACTTGAAATTGTTCAATAAGGCTGCATTCAAAATTATAACTGATTTTAAAACTTCATTTTTATTATGATGCACCACATAAAATTTCATATGACTGTAAAAGACTCAGGTAAATATATTACTATTAGCATAATTCTATATTGCCATATTTTAATGAGGTGAAAAATAATCATACGCTTCTCTATAAAAACTTATAAAATTTCTAGGTAGCAGATATAACTAGTATTAAGTGACTTGCCAGATAATTTTATGCAAGTGAGTTTTTGGTTTTCACTATATTAAAGCAGATTATAAGCTGTTAGTAATTACATTTTTATGATCAATCTAAATATTTTCAACCAGACAAAAGGTCTTAGAAACTTTGATATATAAACAGCTATATTATATATCAAATGAAATATAAAAAATTCAGATTCCAATGAATTTAGCTTTATATATTCACAACATTCTCTCTTCTAAGAATTGGGTGTATTCATCTCCCTGCTGAAGGTACAAACACATCTTCACCTCATTTGAATACAACAAGGATTTTCAACCTAGAGTCCATAAGTGAGTTGCAAGTTCTCTGAAACTCTATGCAAAATGTTTATGCATAAGCCGAAGTCAAT
This sequence comes from Graphiurus murinus, assembly GCA_004027655.1. Lineage (NCBI taxonomy): Eukaryota > Metazoa > Chordata > Mammalia > Rodentia > Gliridae > Graphiurus > Graphiurus murinus. Next base: position 5,857 of record PVLC010022535.1, read on the forward strand.
ATTCTTGAGTCTAGAATCAAATTTGTATGTGATTTTAAAAATAATCATTAAACATTTTAATATAAAATCATATAGACATAAAAACGTAATTTTATTTAATATCCTATTTCTTTAATTGGCAATTCTGTTTTTTCTTTTCCATTAATATTCATTAAGTTGTTTTTTTGTTTGTTTCTTTTTTGTGTGTGTGGTACTGGGGATTGAAGTCAGGGACATTCTACCTCCGAGCTATACCCCCAGCCCTATTTTTTATTCTTTATTTTGAAACAGGGTGTCACTAAGTTGCGGAATGCCACACTAGGTAGCAAAGGCTGGCAGTGAACCCAGATCCTCCAGTCTCAGCCTCCCAAATGCTGGGGTTACAAGTGTGCACCACCACACCTGACTAAGTTTTTTATATTATGTTTAACAAATAGTGGTGGATAGTATTCTAGTTAATAAGAACTATTTACAAATTGTTCTAAATTAAAATTTTTTAAAAATTGTGATATCCTCTTGAGACTAAATAAATGAATGGAATAAGATTTCACTTATGAAATGGATTTGCTTTCCAACAAAGAAATGCTATGTGCCTATCTATAGTCATTACTGTTTAAGATAGTTATCATTTTCTAAATCTGGTCTGAAATTTTATGGAATGTTTTTCAGTTCTAGGGATAGATAGGTAGAAGACAGTACAGTGAGATTTCAATATCTCAGATATTTCCCTCTCTTTTTTTTTTTCAGAATAATGGTCACTTTTTAGCAGTATAATTAATTTCTGTCATAAGTATATTAACACTGTGAGCCCTTTTAATCTCTCATATTGATTCTGGTTGGTGACAATAGCCCTTCTATTTTAACATGAGTTTGAATTATAACTAGATATGGAATTAATATTTCTGTAGAGGTTAAATATTTTTCTTACCCAAATACTTAGCAAGAAATTATATTTGAAGTCAGATTTGTCTAAAAATGCTCGTATTATCTGTCATGTATCCCAAATTTAATTTTCCTATTCTCTTTATGTCCCTAACTTAGTTGACACTCTTACAAGTAATTCCACCTCTCCAAGACTGACAAGTAGAATACAAAGAGAATATTATCAGAACTATTTCCTATTTTAAATTTTAAGGAATATTTTAGTTTAATAACTTATCAGTTGAGACAGCGAGGCTTATAATTAAAGTTAAATAATGTAATTGAGTACAATTTTCAATTTTCTAATTGCTATTTCAAATAGCTAACTGAACATCAAAATGTAATATTCTAAGAGCCAGCAAACTTGGAATACTTAAAATGTCAACAACAAAGATAAGAAAAAAAATTTCCTTATTCCTATCCATTTTGTTTCTTTGATAGGCAAATGAGATTTTAAATATATTTTAAATACATCAAGTCAGGCACAGTGATATATGCCTGTAATCCCAGTACCTAGATTGCAGATTTGAGTACAGCCTCAGCAATTTAGGGAGGCCTTGTTTATAAATTAATTAAGTAAGTAAGTAAAAATAAAATACCCTTTTACAATATATCAAATGCGGGCTTTGAAATAAGACAAAGCAGCCAAGGGTGAGCCAAGTGGCTCACGCTCCTAATCCCAGCATTTGGGAGGCTGAGACCACAGGATCCGGGTTTGCGGCCAGCCTCAGCTACCTAGTGAGGCCCTCTGCAACTTAGTGAGACTCGGTTTCAAAATAAAGAATAAAAAGTAGAGCTAGGGGTATAGCTCGGAGGTAGAATGTCCCTGAGTTCAATCCCCAGTACCGCAAAAAAAAAAAAAAAGAAAGAAAGAAGACAAAGCATGTAAGTAAAAATCTATGTAAGCTATGTTTTGGTCTAGCACAGAAAGTGACTGAACAAACTGGTTATAGAATTGACAGAGAGCCGGGCGTGGTGGCACACGCTTGTAATCCCAGCATTCGGGAGGCTGAGACCGGAGGATCCGGGTTCGTGGCCAGCCTCAGCTACTTAGTGAGGCACTCCGCAACTTAGTGAGACTCGGTTTCAAAATAAAGAATAAAAAATAGGGCTGGGGGTGTAGCTCGGAGGTAGAATGCCCCTGAGTTCAATCCCCAGTACTGCAAAAAAAAAAAAAGAATTGACAGAGAGATTCTTTCCTACAGCCAGAGTTCACACAATGTGAAGGGAAAATAATATCAACAGCCATGTTCATGTATGTTTTTATCACATTGAACCTCACTATGATGTTTAATTGCAATTCAGTAATAATATAATTAATAAAAAATATTGACCAAATTAGTCTGTATTTCCAAGGACCTATTGTGTTAGAATTTTCTTTACTTAGTAAGATGAAAACAACTTACTACTCATGAAACCTTTTTAAATATTCTTATGAAAATAACTGTTTATAACAGCACAATTCACAATAGTCAAATTATGGAACCAACCTAAGTGTCCATCAACAGATGAATGGATTATAAAATTACGGGATAGACACATAATAGAATTCTACACAGCAATTAAGAAGACTAAAATAACATCACTTGCAGGAAAATGGATGGATATGGAGAACATTATGCTAAGTGAGATTAACCAGTCATAGAAAGTGAAGGATCGTTTTCTCTCATATGCAGAATAATGGGAATATAAGAAGGATCAGATAATGGAGGAGAATCTCCAGTGGAACCAGGGAGTTGTTCTAGGGGAGTGTGGGGGGAGAGGGGGGATCAATGAAGGACCACTTCCACTGATATTACGTACCTATGTGAAAACACCAAGGTCAATCTTAATGCTCTGTATAGGGAAGGGGAGGAGTGGAGAAGGAGCAGGGGAAAGCCCACTAAGGGCGGTGTGCATGTAATTCAATATCACTGTGAAATAAATTATGATGTGAGACTATAGTTCGGCAATAGAAGTATAAAAAAAGAGAAAATAATGAGGAAAGAAAAAGAAGAAGAGAAATATAGCAGGATATAGTCAGATCATAGGATTTTGAATTGTTTAAGAACTGGAAAAATCTAACAATATATATAAAATTTATTTCTATTTTCTTTACTATAACAATAATTTTGTTGATTTTGATAGTTTTTAAAGTTTATTATTTGTGTTCATAAGAGTTCTCAGGAGAGAAGTACTTTGTATTCATAAATAAAATTATAATAATGACTAATACCAAAATAAGCAAATTATGAGTCAAATGTAGCTTATTTATATTAATTTAATACACACTATAACCCATGTGTTAGGTACTGTTATGAATCTATGAATTTCCACTTTACAAAAATAATACTGAGTTCTAAAGATATAAGCTAGTAAATAGTCTGAAGCTAGGACTTTAATCCAAACAATCTAGCTTGAGACACTTAATCTTGTTCTTCAGTTTTCATTTCCCCTCAATATGTAACTATTCAAATATGACAAAAGAGTTGTTTTATATTTAACATACTCCTTACTGGAAGCATATATAAGAATTAATTACAAATTATTTAAACTTCTGCTCACAAATATTGTAGTGAATTGAAAACAATGTCTAATTACTTTTTCATTGTTTATATGTCACAATAAAATTATTTTTACATAATTCCTCAGCTTCTTAATCAAAAAAATGTAGAATTGGCAAAATTTCATCTTTAAATATTTGGAAAAAAATCACAAGTGAAGGCATTTAAGCTGTAGTATTTCTTGTAGAAAGCAATTTGTAATAAAAAACATATGTGAGAATACCAATGCCAATATCAATATCATATTTGCCAAAGAGGAGGGAGTGGAGATAGATCAGGGAGGATTCTGCTCATGAAGAGCTGTGTGCATGTCTGTCCCTATCGCTCTGAACAGCCTTAATATGTAAGACTGCAATGCACCAATAAAAATATATATAGAGAGAAAAATTTAAATTCAGCTGGGTGCAATGATGTACCATTGTAATTCCAATACGTAGGAGGCTGAGATAAGAGGATTGCAGGTTGAAGTGCAGCTTCAGCACTTAGTGAGACCCTCAGAAACTTAGCAAGACTCTATTTCAAAATACAAAAATAAATAGGACTGAGTGATATGGTTTGGAGGTAGAATGTCTCTGGGTTCAATTGTCAATACATCCCCTACAAAAAATTTGAAGAAAATAAAAATTCAATTTGAATTGTGCAATCTATTTCTTCTATGAGAGCTGTGGAAGTTTGTGCCTTTCATTTAATATGGCAAACTGAGAAAAGTTTTCATAATATTCCCTTTTTATGTCTTTAATGTCTGTGGAATGTGTAGTAGTTTCCTATTGCCATTCTTTGGCATCTTCTCTTTTTAAGAAGAGTTTAGAAGAAAATTTTAGAAGAGTTCTTTATATTTTCATATTCCTTCATCATCAAATCATTTTCTAATTCTCTTTTGATTTCTTCTTTGGCCCATGGGATATATAAAAGTATGTTATTTAGTTTTCTACTGTTTGAAAAAATTTCCAGATAACTTCCCATTATTGATTTGTGATTTAATTCCTAATTGATATATAGTTTCATGACTTCAATTCTTTTAAATACTTTAAATAAATTTAGAGGTCAAAATTTGATGAATATCCCATGTACACAAGTTAAAAATGTGTTATTCTAGATTATGTTTGAAATTGTCTATGCATATAAACTATTCAAATTAGCCAGGCGTGGTGGTGCAGGTTTGTAATCCCAATACTTGGGAGGCTGAGACAGGAGGATCACAGGTTCAATCCCAAATACCACTAAATTAATTAATTAATTCAAAATAGTTTATAATATTATCTAATTCTTCTATACTATTCCTGATTTTCTTAACTCCAATTTAAATGGATAACTGGATTAATCTTTTTCTCCTAAAGTTTTATCGGTTTTTGTTTTGTGTATTCTGAAAGTTTTTTAGAAAGTAAATAAGCATGTAAACTTGTTAAGTTCACCTCATGAATTGGTGTATATATTATTTTGCAATGATTTTCTTTATCTCTGGTAATATTCTTTGTTCTGAAAACTACTTAAACCAATATTAATATATATCAATATTTTTATGAGATATGCCTATACCTATATTTGTCATTGTATATATGACAAGCACTTACTATAAGGATTAATATCATTTTATATATAATATAAAATTGCATAGAATATATATTAATCTTTACATATGTTATCAATGCTTACATAGCACATATTTGTTTATTTGTTCCTACATTTTTACTTTTAACTTATTTGTGTTTTATAATTAATAGAAGAGGGACTAGAATGAAATTAATAAATTTCTTACCTTGAATGCAATATATAAAAAGGGCAGTAATGATCTCATCTTTTTTTTTTTTTGTTTCTGTGTGGTACCAGGGATTGAACCCAGGGACATATTGCCACTGAGTTACATCCCAAGCCCTATTTTTTATACTTTACTTTGAAACAGGGTCTCACTAAGTTTCAGAGAACATCACGAAGTAGCTGAGGCTAGCCATGAACCTGCGATCCTCCTGTCTCAGCCTCCCAAGTACTGGGATTACATACATCCACCACCATGCCTCGCTTAATGATCTAATCTTTACCAAGAAAAATATTTTAATGTCATATTTTAAAAACTCAAAACTAATACAACAACCCATGATTAACTAAATACTCAATTTCTTAAAAAATGCACTGCCAAAGTTTTCCTTTTGCTTTGTTTCCAAATATTTCCCAATATAACAGTAATATTTAAAATCAGTTTCTTAGAGGCAATATAAAGTTTGGTGTTGACTTATTTTTGAGACACTTCTATTGATGCATTGTACTTATATATCACAATGAGGTTTAGAGTGATAGAAACACATGTGCACACAGCACTTGATGTATTTCCTTCTGGATCACAGTCTACCTCCTCCTCTTTCCCATACATTTTATTGAGATTGCTATTGGTAATTTTGTATATGTATGGAGCATTATTGGAACTGTTTCCTTAACCATATCTCCCCTTCTTCCCTAAACCCCTTCCACTGCTCCACGGATATCTCTCCTCCTTTATCTGAAGTCCCTTTTTTTCTTTTTAACTCAATTTTTCTCTAACTTCCACATATGAGAGACAGCATACAAACATTCATTTTCTGAAACTGGCTAATCACACTTAGCATAATATTCTTTAGTTCCATCCATTTTTCTGCAAAGACATAATTTTGTGTTTTTTTTTTATGGTAAAGTTTCATTATGTGTTTATAACAAAGTTTTGGATATGCATATATCATTGTAATAGTCTGACTTCAATTCATTGACATTGTATTCCTTCAGAATTAATCTGATTTTATTGATTAATTTAGAATCACTTACATCTAATGTGACTATTGATAAGATATGATTTATCTAGCAATCTTTGACTCATTTATGTATCCAAAGGAAATGATATCAATGTGTTGAAGAGTCGTAAGTGTTTATCAACTCATAAATGGATAAAGAAAATGAGGTACATGAACACCCTGGAGTACTACTCAGCCATAAAAACAAGAAAATTCTAGAATTTTCTATAACATGTATGGAATTAGAGACCATTGTGTTAGTGTAATGAGCCAGGCATTGAAAGTCAAATATTGTACTAGGCCAATCATGCAGAATATAAAAAAGTTGATCTCATGTAAGTTCGCCAATTATGCAGAATATAAAAAGTTTATCTCATGTAAGTTAAGAGTAAAAGGTATCCGATGCTGCAAAGAGAATGGAGGGAAGGATAAGAAAGGTTGATCAGTGGTTATTAATTTGTAGTTAGACAGGAGTGAGAGTCTCTGTTGTATTATCATGAAATAGAATGATTCTAGATAATGATAATGTACTTTAGAAATAATAAAATCACTGAATTTCATCACAAAGGCTAACTAGACTGCATAAAAATATGGTGATCAATTTTAAAGATAACACCACATGTGTAAAAAAAAAAAACACAAAAGCAATGATAAGCCAATGTGACAGGTCACATTAAAGGAAATGGTCCCCTGGTTCAATCTACTGTGGGTTGTATGTATCTTACACTCTAAATCTAGATTATCATTAACCAAAAAATAAGTTTCATTGTCACCAGTATCACCAGCAAGAAAACATAGTTCACTTGTACTTCTAAAAGTTCTATTTTCTAAGGGGAAAAGAGATTCTTTTGGTGCTTAAGAACATCTATCATAGTTTAAAGAGAATTCCAGAAATGACAGGTATCTTATTTAGATAAGGTGACACATTACAGCTTCCTTTCCCTCTTTTTTTTCTTACACAGTGAGATCTATATAAAGACAAAATTACTCTATCAGACCAAGTAAGTGTCAAAGTCAGGCCTCATCTTCTGAGTTTTACATTTTGTATCCCCTTGAATTCATCTTCTTGCTATGTGAAGGACATTTGAAGTAGAATTCTGGTTTCTGTTGGTTACATTGAGTGATAATGCTGACTGAAATTATTTTTTGGAGAAAGGTTATTGGCAAGAATTGTAGTGCTTCTGAAATGCTGTTACAGGCTGTTAAGAATTGGATTTAAAAAGAATGAAATAGCTCTGAATATCAGTTCTCACTATTTAAAATACATTTTAGATCTTTCTAAAGTTTTAATTCACAATGGATTTCATATATATGTCATGGGGAAATGCCATTTCTGCTGTTTCATTCCCTGTATCATGACTTCATTTTCAGCAAAAGGAATCCGAACATTTAACCTACTAATGAAATTGGATGTTAGTGAGCATTTCTCTCCTCAGTTTTAAGTATTCACATTTTTGTAACCAAAATAATGGAAAACAATTCTTAGTCAAATAGGCGTTTATCCATTTTAAGGCATTAAATAAGAATAGAATTAAAGGTGGAAAAATTACAAAGGGATGAATAGATGTACTTTTCTTCATATTAAAAATGGTGTTTCATAAAGTGCATTAGTGAGAAGACTCATTTTTATGTTTAAATGTAACAATTGTCTATCTGATCAGATGCAGGGTAACAAAAAAGTATGCTAGCTCCCAAGTGGCAGGTTCACTGACTACATCACTGTCACTGAATAAAGTAATTTCCTAACGTGAAACAGATTTTAATGTAAGATACATCAGGTTTCCAAAGAGCAGAGTACTGCAAAAAGGAACACACTACAGGTCAGTGTTTCTTTTAAAATATTATATTATTATTCATAATGAATAAATATTCATATAAAATGTGTAGATATGCAGAAAAAAGGGAAAGAAGAAAATAATCACTTATTTTGTATAGACAAATTTAGTGATTATCATATTATTTAGATATCTTTACCCTTCAATCTTTATTTTTTTAAAATCTCTCTTTGTTTTCATAATAAGTGACACATTCAAATAATAAAGTCTTCAAACAAGTCAGAAAGGTATGTGAAACATGCAAATCCTTCCATTCATAAATGAACATTCATATTGAATGAGCATATTTATAGTAATATTGATTATTTCTTTCTGTTTTTTGTAGTCCTAGAAATCAAACCTAGGATTTCCTGCATGCTAGGCAAGAGCTGAAACACTAAGCTACGTGTCCAGCTCCATGTTTGCAGAAATCTTTACCTGTGTGTGCTATTCATCAATTGTAGAATAGATGGACAGAGAGATGACTGAAAATATGAAGTTTGATAAAAGATACATAAACATATATCTAATATTGAAATGTAAATATTATAGGTAAGAATCAAGTAACCAGGTAGAATGAAGCTTGAAAGCTTTAAAACTCTTTGCTCTTCTTAATATTGAGTTTTTAATTAAAATATTTGCGATTTCAATTAAAATAATTATTTTATTTTCATTGTGAGCCTTTTAAATATAATTTCATTTTTTTTTCTACTTGGAGGTTTTTAAATATATTGTTTTGAAATACAGCTTAAAGTTCATACTTCTATATGGTATGGAATGCCATATCATTTTCTCTTCTATATATATAGTGTGGTGTGTTAAATTGTGTTCTTCCAAAAAGTAATGCCCAAGTCATAATATCTGTAAGTTGAGAATATGGCCTTATTTGAAAATAAATAAATTTGCAATGCACATGTGGTTAAGAAACTTAAAATGAGGTGATTCTGGATTAGTTTGATACCCAAGTCTAATGCCAAGTGTTTTGTTTGTTTGTTTGTTTGGTAATACTGAAGATTCAACTCAGGGTCATACTGCCTCTGAGTACAACCCCAGCCCAATTTCATTTTTGATTATGAAACAGAAACAGCTGAGGGCAAAGGCCTAACTCAAGAATAAGGTTTAATCATAATATTATAATTATTTCCCCTCCTCCCTACTTTACCACTGTATCTAAAGGACACAGTGCGTTAAAGGTGAAAGAGATATAAGAGGAATACTCTATAAGTAGGAGTTATTAACAAAACCCCAAGAACACAAGGGAGACAAAAATAGGAATACATGAAGAATTTAAAGCACCTGGCATCCTAAGCTACTGTGAACATTAAATATAGCCTAATTAGCTAGATTAACTTGAAACTTTACACTAAAGGCCTACTTACATTGTGGTTAAAAGCCTATCAGTTGTTATTTTGCAATACAAAAGCACAGGTTTCAACAAAAGAGTTCAAGGCATACAAAAAAACAAAACATAACCTAAAATAAAATGCAAGAAACAGAACCAGACTCAGATGTGACATAGATGTAAAATTTATTAAATGAAAATCTAAAATAACTATGATTGGTATGTTCATAGTTCTAAGAGAAAGACTACATACAACTCAACAGCAGATGGGTAAGGCCAGCTGAGTGATGAAAACTCCAAGAGAGATTCAAAAGGAAATGATAGAGATGAAAAGAAAAAAAAAACAAAAAACTTTAAAGAAATGACAAAAATTTTTTTTTAATTGATAAGTCATTATTAGATTGCACAAGAAAAAGGAAGGAATGGGTATCACTTTAATACCAAAACTGAATAAAGATCCCTCAAGAAAAGAAAATTACAGACCAATATCCTTGATTAACATAGATGCAAAACTCTAAACAAAATACTAGTAATACGTAATCAACCCATATCAAGAAAATTACCAAGTTGCTTTTTTCCATGGATGCAAGGTTGGTTCAAAATATACAAATCAATACATGTTATTCACCATGTAAGTAGAACTAAGACAAAAATCACAGGATCATCTCAATAGATGCCAAAAAAAGGCATTTGACAAAATCTAACACCCATTCATGGTAAAAATTCCATAGAAAATTGGAATAGAAGGAACTTACCGCTATATCATTAAGGCAGTATACAATAAATCCAAAGCCAAAATCATGTTGAATGAGGAAAAACCGGGAATTCCCTTTAAAATTAGGCACAAGAGAAGGATGCCCACTATCACCTCTCCTTTTCTTTTTTTTTTTTTTTTTTTTTGCGGTACCGGGGATTGAACTCAGGGGCATTCTACCTCCGAGCTACACCCCCAGCCCTATTTTGTATTCTTTATTTTGAAACCGGGTCTCACTAAGTTGCACAGTGCCTCACTAGGTAGCTGAGGCTGGCCGCAAACCCGGATCCTCCGGTCTCAGCCTCCCGAATGCTGGGATTACAAGCGTGTGCCACCACGCCCGGCTCACCTCTCCTTTTCAATAGAGTACTGGAGATTCCTGCCAGAGCAATAAGGCAAGAGAAAGATATCAAAGTAATTCAACTGGGAAAAGAATTGAAATTATGTCTATTTGTAAATGAGATGATCCTATATTTAGAAGACCTCCAAAAAAAACTCAATCAAAATACTTCAAGAGCTAATTAACAAATTCAGCAAAGTAGTAGGATACAAAATCAATCTAAAAAATCAGTATGTCTTTGGCCCCTTTGTCAAAGATCAATTGGCTATAAGCATGTGGATTTGTTTCTTTCTGTATCTTCTATTCTGTTCCATTGGTCTATGTGCCTGTTTTGTGCCAATAACATGCTGTTCTATTACTTTTTCTCTATAGTATAATTTGAAATCAGGAATTGTGATAACTCTTGCACGGTTCTTATTGCTGAGAGTTATTTTTGCAACTTTGGGTCTTTTGTTTCTCTATATAAAATTTATGACTGATTTTTCTAGGTCTATGAAGAATGACCTTGGTATTTGATAGGGATTGCATTGATTCTATAGATCATTTTTGGTAGAATGGCTATTTTGATGATATTTATTCTACCTATTCAAGAGCAAGGGATATCTTTCCATCTTCCAAGATCCTCTAAAGTTTCTTTCTGTAGTGTTTTATAATTTTTATTATAGAGGTCTTTGACTTCTTTGGTTAGGTTATTCCTAGGTATTTTATTGGTTTTGAGGTTATTGTGAATGGAATTGTTTTCTATATTTCTTTCTCTGTGGATTCATGATTGACATATAGAAAAGCTACTAAACATTTTTTAGGTTGATTTTGAATCCTGCTACTTTGTTGAATTTGTTAATCAGCTCTAGTATAGTAGTCTTTTGGTTGAGTTTATTGAGTCTTCTAAATATAGGATTCTGTCATCTGCAAATAAAGATAATTTTAATTATTCTTTTCCTACTTGAATTCTTTTGATATCCATCTCTTGTCTTATTGCTCTGGCAAGAGTCTTGAGGACTGTATTGAAAAGGAGTGGTGATAGTGGACATCTTTGTATTGTTCCTGATTTTAAAGGGAATTCCTACAGTTTTTCCCCATTCAATATGATGTTGGCTTTGTGTTTGCTGTATATTGCCTTAATGATGTTGAGATATGTTTATTCTATTCCAATTTTCTGCAATGTTTTCAGCATCAATGGGTGTTGGATTTTGTCAAGTTCTTTTTCAGCATCCATTGATATGATCAAACACATATGGGGAAACAGCCTTTTTATCAAATTGTATTGGGAAAGCTGTTATCCCTTTGTAGAAAAATGTAATTAAATTCATACCTCTCACCCTGCACAGGTGTCAATTTGAGATGAATCAAAGAACTAGAGGTTAGACCAGAGATAGTGAAGCTACTAGAGGAGGGCATAGGTTCAACACTCCAACATATAGGCACAGGTAGAAACGTCCTCAGCAAAATTCCCAAAGCTCAGGAAATTAAAACAAGAATTAATGAGTGGGATGGCATTAAACTAAGAAGTTTCTGCACATCAAAAGAAGCCATCAAGAGTCTAAAGAAAAAGCCCAGGGAATGGGAGAAGATCTTTACCAGTTATCCCTCTGACAGAGGGCTAATATCTAGAATATACAAAAACTTAAAAGACTTTACACTAGAAAAATGAATAAGTCAATCAAGAAATGGGCAAGTAAATTGAATAAACATTTCACAAAAGAGGAGATATAAATGGCCAATAGATACATGAAAAATGTTCAACATAATTAGCAATTAGGGAGATGCAAATCAAAACTATACTGAGATTCCACCTAACACCAATCAGAATGTCAATCATCAAGAAATCAAATAACAATAAATGGTGAGGATGTGAGGAAATTGGAACTCTTCTACACTGTTGGGATTGCAAACTCGTTCTGCTGCTATGCAGATTGGTATGGAGATTTCTTAGAAAACTGGGAATGGATCCACCATAGGATTCAGCTCTACCACTCCTGGGTATCTTTCCAAAGAAGTTTAAATCAGAGAACTACAGTACTATATGCATACCCCCATAAAAAGCTAGTGATTTTTTTAATTAATTAAAAAATTCACAATTCACAATAGCCCAATTATGAAATCAACCCACGTGTCCATCAACAGATGAATGAATCAGAAAACTATGGAAAATACACACAATGGAATTCTACTCAGCAATAAAGAAGAATAAAATAATGTAATTTGCAGGAAAATGGAAGGACCTGGAAAACATTATGTTAAGTGAGATTAGCCAGTCACTGAAATTGAAAGGACATGTTTTTTTTTTGTTTTGTTTTGTTTTTTGTTTTGTTTTTAATATGCACAAGCTAAGAAGTAACCAGGATACTAGAGGGATTCCAGATAACAGAGGAGAAACCTCAGTGGAGCCAAGGAAGTGGTCTAAGGGAAGGGGAGGGGAAAGACTGAGGTTCATTATTAGAAATACTAACATCACCTGTGTGTAAATATGTGAAAATCCCAATATCAATCTCAGTCCTCAGTATGGGAAAGGGGGAGATGGGGAAGTGAGGCGACGCACCAAGTGCTATGTGCATGTATGTCAATGTCAGCATAATTTACATTACGATGTGAGACATAATGCACTAATACAAACACATTAAAATAAAAAGACAAAAAATTTAATTAAAAAAATCACAACTTTTCTGAGAGGCAACCATGTATACACTGAAAAAGAAGTTCAGAAAGTAATTCTATTCACAATAACCTCAAAAACAATATAATACCTGGAATAAATCTAATCAAGGTGGTAAAAGACCTCAACAATGAAAATTACAAGACACTAATTTTAAAATTATAGGGCACTAATTTTAAAATTACAGTTTTTAACTTTAAAAGATGTAACACAAAAATAATTAGAAAACCCAAAGAAGAAGAAAGGAACAAAATAATATATTAAGTAAAAATAGATGAGAATTTTCCAAAATTAACATCAAAGACCAAAACATAGAACCAGGAATATCATAAAAATTCACAAAGAAAAATTTTTTTTTGGAAACTTATACCTATGCATATATCTCAATGTATGTTGACATAACAAAATACTACACATTAAGTGCCTGAAACGGCAGAAGTTTACCTTTCACAGTTTGGAATTCTGAAAGTTTAAGTCCAGGATACCTATCATATCAGATTCTGGTGAGGGCTGCCATCCTGGCTGACAAATGGCTGGCTTCTTTCTTACTGTGCCCTTAAGTGACATACAGGGGAAGGAGGAAGCTCTCTCATTTCTAATGAACATCATAATTCCAACATAAGGGTCCTATTTTTATGACCTCATCTAGACCTAATTATCTCCCAAGGATTTCATCTCTAAATACCATCATATTAGTAGTTAGGGCTTTGACATACAAATTTTGGAGTGAAACAATTCAGTCTACAGCACCATATCATATTTAAGCTACAAAAAAACTAAAAAAAAAACATCTTGAGAAATCTATAACTAGGATTGTGATGATAACATACCTAATGAAAAAAGGCAAGAATTACAGTACATATTTTATTACAGTCTATGAAACCAAGAAGTGAATTGAATGAAAAATTTAAAGAAAATAACAAAAGCAACTAGAATTTTATACTCAATGGAATTACTCTTAAAAATAAAATAGGGATAAAGATATTCTCAAATAGATAAAAACGGAGAGAAGTCACATTGATTGCCATTAGACCCACCATACAAGACATATCTGAAGTCCTCAGGGAAAATGTAAATGATATTAATGAGAAATTTGAATCTAATTGAAGAAAGGAACATTATCAATACAAGAATAAATGAAGTAAACAACACTTTTCTAATTCTTGATTCTAAAAGGTAGCTTATTTAAAATAATATCACCTACACTATTTGATACTGACAGCACATGAATAAATGACATGATGACAGTTAAATAAGATAAGAGAGGGAGGATATAAGTGATGTTCTTGTAAGTTTTCTGCACTAGACCTTTAACTATATCCATAATTGTTTGAAATGGGAAATGACTAAACATAGCAATTATAAAACATACTATTCTAGTGAGTATAACTCAAGTCTCATCTGTATATTTTCTACATTAAACTCATTTTAAATATAAAGACCCAGATAGGTTAAAGGAAAGGTATCAGGAAAGATATACCATATTCACACTTACTCAAATAAAGCTAGAGTAGCTGTATTGATTTCCAACAAAGCAGAAATCAGAACAAAGAAAACTTTCAAGGATACAGAAGAGCATTACAAAATGATAAAGGAGTCAATTCTGCAAGATGGCATTAATGTGTTTGCACCCAATAACAGAATGTCAAAATAAGTGAGGCAAACACTCATAAAAATGCAAGGAGAAATAGATGACACCATTGTAGTTGGGGAGTTCAACATTTCTTTTTGTAATTGATACATCAGGCAGAAAATCAGTAAGAATACAGTTGACCTGAGCAGTACTATCAACCAACTTGATATAACTGACATTTATAGAATACAATAGAATTCCCAAGATCTCTGGAATGTTCAGCAAGATACACCACATTCTGGGCACCTGAACAAATTTAAAATAATGGATATCATATAAAGTGTGTTCTCAAACCACAGTAGAATTAAACTAAAAAACAATAATGGAAAGATAGATGGAATATCCCAAAGTCTATCTAAATGGCACATAAGTCAAAGAGAAAACCTCAAGAGAAATTAAAAAGAAATTATAACTAAATGAAAATAAAATGTGCATTTTCCAAAATGTGTGAATAAATAGAAAAACATGCTTATTTGGCAATGCATAATAAAAATCACATATTATTAAAGAATAAATGTTTACTATCAATAACCTTAGCTTCCATCTTAATAAACTAGAAAAGGTGGGCAACTAAAGCCTAAAGTAAAAAAAAATAAAGCAGAAATCAATGAGATTTTGAACAAAATTTAGAGAAAATAAACAAACAAAAAAGATGATTCTTTGAAAGATTAATTAAATTGACAAATGTCAAGTCATCTTAACTAAAAAAAAAAAAAAAAAAAACACAAACTACCAATATCAGAAATGTAAGATGTATTACTACTGTTCATTTTGTTAATACTAAGGGAATAATACAGGAATAGGATTGAATACCTTATTTTATGCAAAATTGAAAATTTAGATAAAATGAAAAAATTTTAAAGACAAATAGTATTAAAACTCATACTTTAAAAAGGAGATAAATTTAAGGCTCTGAATTTATTACAGATAGAAAATAAAAACTAAATTTCTTTTGATCGTGATAACAAACTACCACAAATGTAGAGTGTAAAACATAACTTTGCTCCTTTAAAATTCTGGCTGTTTTAGCCCCTGTGACACATACCTGTACTACCAATAATTGAGTTTACAAATATTCCCTTAATCCAGAGCTGAAACAGGAGGATAACAGGTTTTTGGCCAGTATAGCTTAATGATAACTTAATGAGACCCCATTTCAAATAAATAAATAAATAAAATGAAATAGTACTGGAGGTGCTCAGAAGTAGCATTGCCCTTCAATTCTTAGTACCTCTTCACCCCTACAAACACAAATCTGGCTATTAGTGGTTTAAAATGATCCTTCACAATTGCCTTCCTTCTTTTTCTTTTTAATAAGTAAATTGTAATCATGCATCTTGATGAAGTTCAGGGTGCTGGAGGCATACACACACACACACACACATATCACTCATTGAGCCTTCCTCCAGTTCCCACTCTCTCCCTCCCCTCTTTTCCTTTCCCTCCCCTCTTTTCCCAAGTTCAGCATAGTAATCAGCTTTGATAGGTTTGTTCATGTACATCATGTCCATTGAGGTGTTTCCATCTTCCCCCCTCCCATATTCTTCAGTTAGGTAGCCTTCTTCATTCATCTCAGGTTTCTCCTCCTTTGTCAGGAGTCCCTCCTGTCTTGTTTTGTTCCTAGCTTCCACATATTAGGAAGAACATGTGACTTTTCATTTTTTGTGACTGACTAATCTCACTTGGCATAATGTTCTCCAGTTTCATCCATTTCCCTAGAAATGATATAATTTTGTTCTTCTGTATGGCTGAGTAAAATTCTACTATATACCTATCACATAGTTTTGTAATCCATTCATTTGTTGATGGAAATAAATCCCACTTTCTCACCCTGCACAAGAGTCATTTCTAAGTGGATCAAAGATGAAATTAGACTAGAAACCTTGCAGTTACTTGAAGAGGGCATAGGACCAACACTCCAACATTTAGGCAGGAGTAAAAACTTCTTCAACAAGACCCCAAAGGCACAAGAAATTAAATGAGGATCAATATGTGGGATTGCATTAAACTGAAGAGCTTCTGTGCAGCAAGGGAAACGATCAAGAACCTCAACAGAGAGCAGACACAATGGGACATTTTTCCAGCCACTCCTCTGATAGGGGACTAATATCTAGAATATATAGAGAACTCAAGAAACTCACCACCAAAAAAACAAATAATTCAATAAAAAATGGACAAGTAAACTAAACATACACTTCACAAAAAAATACAAATGGCAAATAAATATATGAAAAAATGTTCAATATCAATAGCAATCAGAGAGATGCAAATCAAAATGACCCTGCAATTTCACCTTTCTTCTTGAGTCTAGAGGGAAAATTGTTTCCTTGTTTTGTTCAGGTCTTAAAGCAGTCTCATTCCTTGGCTCTGGGTCATTTCTTTCATCTTTGAAGACAGCCTGGCAGCACTGTTTTCTATTCTCAGCAAACTTGTAATATAGGGGAATTCTCAGAATGTAATGAAGAACATTTACAAAAAATCTACTGCTTCTCGTCATACTTATTGGTGAGAAACTGGATGCTTTTCAATTAAGATTCAAATAAGGGGAGGATTTCTTCTCTCCTAATTTTTATTCAGTTTATATCTATTCATAAATTCCAAATAACTTTCAAATAATTACTCCCCTATAGCTAATAAGGGAATATAGCAAGGGCACAAAATAAGAGCTATCCAGTGATGTCCCTGTCCAAATCCCCAAAATCTGTTAGGTTGCCTTACATTTATCTTATGTGACTAAAGATTGATGATGTAATTAATTTAATAATATTAGAATTGAAAATTGTACTGGGGGAACCAGAAACATCACATAGGTCCATATAAAGAGTCAGGGAATTCCATCAGTAAAGGAGACATGATAATAGAAGCAGAATTTGGAGAGAGGAAGGGATATTTGAAAGTGTTACATGGGTGAAACATAGTGGAAGGGTCCACAAGCAGGCAATGAACAATTACATTTTTAAGTTTTAAAAATGTCTTTTATACAACATATGAAAAAATTAAACAAAACATGTGCAAGATGTATGTGTGAGAAACTTGAAAACTAATTAAAAAAAACAAAGATCTTAATAAATGGATATACAATCCACTTTTATGGAATACCATCAATGTTGACCTCAATATTAAGATGGCAAATTTTCTAAAATTGAACTATAGATTTAGCATGAGTCTCAAAATCTTATCAAGCTATTGTGTAGATATTGACAAAATATTAATAAAGTTTCTATAGAAAGGCAAATGATTTGGAATGATCAAAAATGGAAAAGTTGGACTTTATTAAATTAAAAACAGCTCTGCGTAAGTTATTGACAGAAAATGAAAAACAAGTCAGATAGCAAATATTTCAAAGTACACTGATGATAAAAAAATTTCTATCCAAAATATAAAAAACTGAAAATTCAAGCATAAGAACACAAACCTCAAAAAAAGAATTGTGCAAAATATCAAAATAAACATCTTCCATTGAAGATATACAGATAGCAAATGAGCATAAAAAGGATGCTGAGTATCATATATAATTAAACAAACACATCTTAAAACAATAATGAGCTACCTCTCCACACCAATGAAAATGGCTACAATCCAAAACTGTAATAGTGCAGAACTCTGGCAAGGTTGTAGCACAACAGGAACTTTCATTCATTACTGGCAAAAATGCAGTTTTAGTAACTTTGGAATATAGTTTGGCAGTTCCATGCAAAGATAAAGATAGTCTTGCCATATGATCCAGCAATCATGTTCTCAGATGTTCATCCAACTTATTTGAAAATGTATGTCCAATTGAAAACCTGCATGCAAACTTTTATAACAGTGGTTTTAAAAATGATGACTCTAAACCAAAACAGCTCAGTTGGCTTTCAATTGGATGAATAAATCCCAAACTGTGATATATCCACACATTATGATCATTATTCAGTGATTAAACAATGATCTATTAAGCCATGAAGAGCCACGGTTGAGCTTAAATGCATATTATTCTGTGAAAGATCAGTCTGTAAAAGCTTATTCAATATATAAAAATATCAGTTACTGAGAATATTAATAGAAACAAGCTAGGTGTTGTGGCATATGCCTGTAATCCAAGTACTTGGGAGGCTAAAACAAGAGGATCATAGGTTTGAGGACAGCCTCAGTAAATTCGTGAGACCCTGTCTCAGAATATAAGATGAAAATGTTGCTGAGGGTGTAGCTTGGAGGTAGAATGATTCCAGGTCCAACCTCCAGTATGGAAAAAGAGAAACAAAACTATGCAGGCAGTACAAGTATAGCTTAATGCCAGAAGTTCAGTAAAAGAGTGATCCAAAATGCTAAACAAGTTAAGCACAAGCTCTTAGGAATTTTTTGGATAGTGAAACAGTCTTATAATAGAGGATGCAAGGCGCTATACATTTGTCAGAAACTTTTGAACTTTATAACACAAACATAGAAACTTAATGTATGCATATGTTTCAAACAATCATTTAGGGAGCTAGAGAGGAACCAAGAATGGAAAGCAGAATATAGCAAAACAATCTGATTTAATGCTGACTTGCGTAAGTAAGTTTGGAAATGAATGGAGTCTGTAACACAAAAGACAAAGAAGTTGTAAGTAGTATTGTACTCCAGTTGATAAAGTGATATCTCATGAGTGTATGGATTAACAATTCTTATACTTCTGCTTATTTGTAACGGAAGTGAATAATCAAGAAGTTGTTGGTAGATCATAAGGACCAGGTTATTTATTTTTGAGTGAGAGTTAAAGATAAAGCAAGTGGAGAAGTTTAGAATTATCCATGTGCTAGTGGATTCTAATCAGAGATGTTAGGATAAACTCATTTTTAGATTAATGTAAGTACTGGTGTTCATAGAAATATTTGTAGGCGTGTCTATATGAGTTAGTATGCTTGCATATATTTCATTATTAAGTCAGTTGGAAAGACCTAGAATTAAAATCACCTCAGCAACAATGAGGACACCATATACCCAGATGTTGGTTTTACATGTCATTTATAATAAAAAGAATTGCCTTCTGGGAAAAATGGTTGATTCTAGGACTAGTAAAAGAAATATACAAAATAAACCTAGAATGTCTTTAAAGAACCAGAAAATAATTTCTCAACCAGAACAACAACAAAAAAACCCACAAAATTAACATAGTGAGGGGATATAGGAGTCAAAGAAATACAGGAGTCATCTGAGCTAGCACATAATTGCAAAAGCTGGAAATGTTTTGCAACGAAGTGATGATTAAAGCATAAAATTAAATAAATACCCATGGGTTCTAATGATATACATTATGAATAAATAAAAAGTGAGGGAGAAGATCCAAATTTTGTAAGTTGAAGAATTTCAAATAATTTATATAGATATCCATGCTCAAGGAGGTGGAACACAATTCCTTCCTTATTAAAAATGACTTCCAAAGATTAAGCATTGAAAGAAGGAAGAATGACTAACTTCACTGTAGAAACATGACAGGACTCAATGTGAGGATTAACATCAACATAAAAGCTGATGAATTACTTTTATAGTGTATATACTGATTATGATGTGATGGAAATTGTACTTCACTTTTGTGGTCTTTCTTTTCAAAATTCTCCCCTCTCTCCCTCTCTCACTCTCTCTCACTGCTCACTAGCTCTTTCTGCTGGTTAACACTAATAAGCTGTCCCATGGAGATATCATGAATCGAGGAATTAAGGTAGCCTCCAGCCAAAAGCTAATAAGGAACTGAGACTCTCAGTTTAAAAGTCTCAAGGATTTGAATCCTATTAATGGCAAGGTAAGCGAACTTGGAGATGAATCTTCTCCCCATGATGCTTGAGATTACTGCAGCATAAGCTGACCCCTTGAGAGAGATCCTGAAGCATCAGCCTTGATGAAGCTATATCCAGATCCCAGATCCACTGAAACTGATAATATACTTTGTTGTTTCAAATCACTAAATTTTGAATGATTTTTTAATCTGCAATGGTAACTAATATGTAGATTTTTTAAAAAGCAGATGCCCCAAAAGAATAGGAGATAAAATGAAATACAGACAAATGGGATTATATCAAACTAAAAGACTTTGGCACA
>PVLC010022536.1:0-26630 GCA_004027655.1 Graphiurus murinus
CCATCTAGAGGCGAGGTCTAGCCCGCAGAACTAGGCCCCCGACATTGGTCATATGCCCTCTTCAAGTAGGTGCAAGGTCTCTGGCCTAACTTCCAGGTCTTTGATCCACCTTGAGTTGACTCTTGTGCAGGGTGAGAAAGTGAGGTTTATTTCCATTTTCCTGCATATGGTTAACCAGTTTTGCCAACACCATTTGTTAAAGAGGCTATCTTTTTTCCAGTGTATATTTTTGGCTCCTTTGTCAAAAATCAGTTGACTGTAAGCCTGTGAGTCTGTTTCTGAGTCTTCTATTCTGCTTCATTGGTCTATGTGTCTGTTTTTGTGCCAATACTATGCTGTTTTTATTACTGTGGCTTTGTAATAGAGTTTGAAGTCAGGTATTGTGATACCTCCTGCATGGTTTTTATTGCTAAGTACTATTTGGCTATCCTGGGCTTTTTTTTTCCACATGAATTTAAGGACTGATTTTTCTATGTCTGTGAGGAGTGACCTTGGTAATTTCATGGGTATTGCATTGAATCTGTAGATCAGTTTTGGGAGGATGGCCATTTTGATGATATTTATTCTGCCTATCCAAGAGCATGGTAGATCCTTCCATCTTCTAAGGTCTTCATCGATTTCTTTCTTCAACTTTTTATAGTTTTCCTTATAGAGGTCTTTTATCTCCTTGGTTAAGTTTATTCCTAAGTATTTTATTTTTGGGGGTGCTATTGTGAGTGGAATTGCTTTCTGGATTTCTTTTTCGGTGGATTTATGGTTGGCATATAGAAAAGCTTCTGATTTTTTAAGATTGATTTTGTGTCCAGATACTTTGCTGAATTTGTTGATCAGTTCTATAAATTTTTTGGTTGAGTTTGTTGGGTCTTCTAAGTATAGTATCATGTCATCTGCAAAAAGGGATAGTTTTCATTGTGATGGATTAATCTGTGTGTTAACTGAGGCAGGTAGAGGTGTTACTAGAGACGGTGGGTCCCTGGGGTGGGGCCTTGGAGCCTGTGCTCTTGATTTTTAATCTCCTTGCCTGCCTGTTCTCTCTTGCTTCCAGCCTCCGTAATGAGAGAGTAGAGTCCTTGATCTCTTCCTCTCTCTGCATCCTGTTGCCATGCCCTGAGATCTGTGGACTCAGGCCTCGCATGAACTGAAATCAAAATCTCAAGAAAAAAAAAGAAAACTGTGAGCAAATAAATCTTTCTTCCTTTAAGTTGTGTGGTCAGTTGTTTTGGATTATAGTAGCAAGAATGTTGACCAAGACAATGAGTTTCGTTCATAAAAACTCAGGGAAGAGACCACAGGGAATTGTTTCCTACTTTGGCAGTTTAGTCTTTAAGCAGATAAGAAATGTCAGCATAAAGTCCCTTCCAGCATCTGCTGCTTTGTAAGGGCATTTAAACTAATCAGCATACCAGGGTGCTCTGTTTTGGGGTATCAGTTTCTGAGCCCCACGGTGTCTTGTGAGGGCCTGCTTCCTCATTATCTTTATTCCTCATTATCTGTGTCCTCATGGTACAGGGGATGAGGAAACCCTCCAACACACCTGCCCAATCTCCCATTCCTGGGAACTCCACACAGCCAAAGAGGTAAGGAAGGGTTGGCATTCCCTTCCTTTCAATGGTCCTCAACATTCAGCCTTTCTTCCAGGTAGGAGCTGCCAGGTAGAAACCCATTCACCAAATCTGTCTTTAAGCATATGTTCTGTTTAGCCTCCTGCACATAAAAAGGAAACCTTGAGTATTATAATAAACAATTATGATCATCATTATTTCACATAGACATTAGTGCCAGCCGTTCCAATGAGACCCTGGGTGTCAGTCACTTTATCTGCAAACAGAAAATGTAGCTCACCACCTGCCTCTCCAAGTATAATGGATACTCATTGTGCTTAGAAAACTGGAAATTGATTTACAACTGTCAGCAATTGTTACATTCATCAGAGCTTTGGGAGGGCTGCAACAGGGAGCCCTGGGTCTATGTCAGGGTGTGCTTGCAAGGCAATGAGATCAAACAGGTATTTAATGGTAAAGTTAGCCCAGATCCATGGAGAAAGAAAAAGAACCTACAGCCCCGCTCCCCACCCCTCCCAGGAGCACTGAGGATCCTGTTTCATTCCAGAGGGCTCTTGGCCTGAGGTCTGGGTGTGCCTCAGTTCTGCCCTGAGGGGAGAGAAGACCTGGGTTTGGTTGTTTTCACAAAGGAATTTCTAGGATCAGCCTCTTTTCTTTCTTTTTTTAAAAATTTTTTTATTTTTTTAAAATTTTTCTCCACCTCCTCTAAAGAAAGCTCTTTTCCTTCCTGCCCCAGAGCAGAGCAGAAACTGAAAAGGGCTACTTGTTCTTAAAGTTATTTATAGCTCAGCAAAGGACTTGGGGTTCTGCAGCCTCAGGTCTGGGAACGCCTTCTCCAGCCACACCCGTAGGTGCCAGGGGCTCCTGAGACAGTACGAGATCGCTAGTGTTAGGCTGGTGGTATAAACTGATATATTATCCCCCCCAACACACACACACACACACACACACACACACACACGAAAAGAGAAAGAGGATCTCACAGGCTGGGAAAGGCTCTGCGTTGGAGTCGCCAGAATAACGTGGGGTCTAGCGCCACCTAGTGTCTGACGGGCAGCTTGCCGTGGGGCCTGCGTTCGTGATGGAGTTTTTCGGAAATTGGCTCTAACCGCGACAGGGACAGAAATGGAGAAGTACATGCTCTGAGCACAGGGCTGTCCTCCTGCCCACGATGAGGGACCGGGAGTTTGGTGGGAGAAGCTGAAAAGCTACAATCCTAATGTGTCACAGACGGAGGTGTTAGGAGAGGGGCTGGGGGAGGCTTTCTCTTGGAAAAAAGCTCCGGTGACTCACAAGTAATATTTAGAGTCATCGTCCCAGAAGATTGGCCCAGGTTTGTCTGCGTGAATATTTTTGCTCACACTAGGGGAAAAAAATGCTGGTGCTATTTTATGGCTTTTATGTTTTTCAAACGAGGTTTTCAGAGCTCTCTTAGAGCCAGCATATGGCTGTTTATAAAAGTCCTCATTGAATCCACTCCTGGTCCTTGTTATTGTCTTTGCAGTTCAAGCAGCCCCCTCCCTTTCTTGGCCTTTCATTTCCTGGCTGAGCCCTAACACTCCACTAATTACCTAATTCATTATAACTCAGAATAGCTCAGACTGTGGAAATTAGTATTCCTATTTTATACACAAGTTAACTGACCCTTAGGGGCCTTGTGGGGCTTGCCCAAGGATCTTTCAGCTAATAATGCAAGCCCAGAGTTACTCAGCTCCAAAACATTAGCCAGCTTTTGCAGAGGAAGCCACAATGTCCAGGAGGTTCCTCAAGAGATAAATACCCCTTGAGCTCAGAGGACACTTCCTGCTCTGGGCCAATCACAGTGACCTCTAAGGGTGGACTCTTTGTGTAAACACCCTCCTTCCTCACAGCATCTGTGCTGCCACCCTTGCTCAGCCCAGATGCTCCCTCAGCCTGCACTCCTCCACTCCTGGAAGCCGCTGGAGCAATAACAAGAGCAAAGACCAGGACCTGGCAGATGCACAGAAGCCAAGAGAATCGTGGATTTGTCTCTGATTCTCTGAGCCCTGGCCTTGTCCAGTGGAAAACTGGAAGAATTCCCTGCTGGCTCCCCTGCTGCCGCCACCACACCCTACCAAATAGACACACCTCCAGAAGGAGGTTAAGTAAGGCCTCTCTCTGGATTCCTCTGAAACAGTTTGCTACTTAAATATACAGATTCCCAAATAAAGTTTAAACGGGATAACATGATGCAGTAGGATCCAAACCCCGAACTCCATAAACAGAGTGAAGGTTCAGGCTGCAGGCAGACTGTGGGAGATGGCTTGAGGGTATATAAGGAGCATGGGCTTGGGCAACTTGGACTTAAGTCCCCCGGACTGTTGCTCCCTCTCTCAGTGACTTTGGGCAAGTGGCTTAACCTCTATGAGCCTCAGTTTCCTCACTCAAAGAATGAAGACAATTCTCTTACCTACAAGCCAATACAGGAGCCCCCGCCCCTGCCTTTATCTGCAGTTTTGCTCTCCATGGTGTTGGTTACCCAAGGTCAATTGTGGTTCGAAAATAATAAATGGAAAATTCCAGAAATAAATAATTCATACGTCTTAAATAACTTATTACAGTATATTGTTGTCATTGAACTATTTTGAGTTGTTAATCTTTCAGCATACCTAACTTATAAATTAAACTTCATCATAGGCATGAATATATAAAAGAAAATGTATATTTAGGGTTTGATACTATTTGCAGTTTCAGGCATCCACTGGGGATCTTGGAACGCGCCCCTCTCAGATCAGGGAGGGCCGCTGTGGATGAACAGTGCTGTGCACGGGCCTGCAGGGTGTCACTCAGGCACAGGGTGTAATGGAGAAACAGTGGGCATTGCAGGACTTAGGTAGGACAGTCTTTATTCACTGTGACTTCTCCCCCTCTCTTCCCTCAAGGAGGTCTGACTCCTGTAAATGGATTTTAACATAGACACAGACACTCACGCACTCACACATACACAGGGTCTCCCAGTCCTTGTGGACTCGTGACTTTTTTTTTTTTTCTTAAGTGATCTTGGAAAACAGCATGTCTGGATGCATCAAGGAGACAGGAAAAGTGGAAGCAGGAAGTGCTATGGCGGCATCCATTATTTTTGAAGGGTAAGTCCCCAAAAGGCTACTTCTGTGGCTGGCTCAGGGCTCGGAGGAGGATCGTCCACAACCGTTCAGCAGAGCTGATGCAGTCAGAGGATAGTAACAAAAGCCTGGGGAGGAACCACAGGGGCAGAGCGGCTGAGCTTGGCATCCTCTCCCTGGGGGCACAGCCAGTTTGAAAACCTCTTGATTTCTTCACAGGCTCCGCTTCTAATTTAAGGTGTCTCCACTAGGCTTGGCAAACTCTTTGCCTCTCCACTCAAGAGGAAATAGCTTCATGAGGCTCCTGAAGAACAAAGACCTCATTAGGATCAATCACTTATTCTGTACACATGCCCAAGAATCTCGATTGATGATCTCAGATACAAATGAAGTGGTAATTAAGGATATAATGCAAATGATCTTCAGCTTAGTAACTCCCTCTGTAATTGAAATTTACTAAATTAAGTCTGAGATTTTTGAAACTAGGTCTTTAAAAAAGCTTTTTTCCCTGGTTATAATTACCCCCCTCTCCTCCCTCGCACCTACCCCTTGGTAATGGAATTAGTTTAAAATAAGATCCGTGGCACAGTTGATGGAGCTGCCTTCTGATATGTGAAGGTGGTGCTCCCTCTCTGAAATGCTGGTCTCCTGTGCCCCAGCCCCGGAGGCAGAGAGAAGGTCCTCAGCAGGGAGGAAGGCTGCTGTTGTGTTGTCAAACTCGAGACAAGGAAACTGGATACAGGCCTGTGACTTTGACCTTGCTGGCCAGGGGGAGATCTCTCAGCTTCTTTCTTCTGTTCCTTCTCACTCTAAGCTCTGGTCCAAGCTAGGGACCATTGACAGAAAGAAGTACGTAATTGGTTTATTGGAGTAGGAAAAGATTTAGAGTCTTTGGGGAGTCCTAATAAGGATTCTGATGTGGGAGAGAGAGAGGTTGGGGCAGATCAGAAACTTATCTCTA
Organism: Graphiurus murinus; assembly: GCA_004027655.1. Classification (NCBI taxonomy): domain Eukaryota; kingdom Metazoa; phylum Chordata; class Mammalia; order Rodentia; family Gliridae; genus Graphiurus; species Graphiurus murinus. Next base: position 5,607 of record PVLC010022536.1, read on the forward strand.
TTTTTCTCAGAGGCCAGGGAGCCAAAGCTCAAACTCAGCAGTCTGAGGACTCCCCCAAATTCTGACCTCTGCCACCTGAGGCAACTCTCCCTGTCCTTAATCTGTCCCAGCAGAGGGCAATGCCCAACCACCTCAGCCTGCCTAGCACCCAGAGGAGCTGTGTGGCCTGAACCAGCACCTAGGAGACGCTCCAGCTCCCCCTTTCTGACCCCTCCCCCACCATTAGCCCTTGCCCAAACCGGAAAGAGGGCTGAAAGTTGTCTAACTTTCCAGAAGAACACGTTGGCCTATCTCGCTAAATTCAGATGAAAAGACCTGCTGTCTTTGAAAACACACTCTAATTTCGTCAGAGCTGATATGTGGGAACAGGAGAGAACCCACCCACAGTCTTCTTCCTTCACTTCTCCTCTCGCTCACCTCCATCCTCCTGGCCCACAGCTTCCAGAAACTGTTAGGTAAATACAGAAACACCTGGAGCTAATTGACCCTCACATGGCAAAATCGAAAGGCTGTGGGATCCATTCTAGGAAGGCCTCCCTAAAACATCAGCTCTCTGGCAGGCAGCCAGATCTAAAAGAACTCTTTCTGCCACCCCTAAAAATGTGTGTGTGTACCGGTTTCCCTTCACTGATCCCCACTGCTAGTGTTTGAAACTTTAGTAAATGCTTAACTGCAGAACATCTGAGGTCAGAGACAAGCAGCAGAGTTGTTTCTGAGAGCATAATAGGCATGTGTCCTACTAGTAAGTCAGATAAAAGAGACACCGACAATCTTGTGTCTAGATAAGCCCTTGCTTAAAAGCTGCCCTGAACTAATGTGGGTGTGTTTACTGCTGGATCTGCGCACCCAGCATGACAGGTGCTCAGTAAACATTAGTTGAATGAATGAATGAATCTTAGCAAAAAACTTTCAGAAGCCTCTCAATGGTATGGGAAAATGCCTTAATTCTAAAATCTGGATCCTGCAATCATATGCCAACCTGTGCCTGCCTGGTTCCTTCTGTACACCAGCTGCATAAGGCCTGACATGGCAATCACCTGGAGGACTTGACAAAACACAGGCAGCTGGGGCACAAATCAATAGATCTGGGGGCTCAGGAATTTCCCTTTCTAACAATGCTGCCATTCCAGGTCCACCCTTGCCTGTATCACTCATTTTCACCAAAGGAACCCCTCAGCCTGCACCCACTGGTTGGTCAAGGTCCCCCTTACATGCATCTTTGTCAGCAAAGACTGAACACACTAGCAAAAATGCACCCGGACCCCATTTTCCTCCTAATGCTCCGCTGTCTGTGGGGCCCAGCCACTTCTCATTTGACCTGTTGGCTCTATCTCCTTGATCTTGCACCCCATAGGACCTCTTTCAACACGGCTTCATCGCCTGGGTAAGTCAAGGATGGACTACCGCCCAGGCAGACTCTACTCCACTCGCTGAGACCCTAATACGGATCTTCACAGAGTCCTTGATGCTGTGCTCGGCCTTGGGGATCCCCAGTGGAATAAAACTCAGAAACTGCCCTGGGGTTGATGTCTACTTCATATTAATTGCTAACTATGGCCTCTGCTGTCCTTCCAGCCACTGGCCTGGGTGGTGACTGACATACACAGGTACCTGGATGTCCTTCCTCATGTGAACAAGTGAGAGGTTCCCATCACTGAAATACAGCACCGAGTGGGCGGCTTGACTTGTCTTTGAGACTCAGAGGGAGGTGTTACTTTCGGTGGTAAGCCACATGGTATAACCCATCAAGGGCACGTGAGAGGCGGCGGAGGAAAGATGAACTGAAGTCTGTTTAAATGTCAGCGACTAAGACCTAAGGGTGCACTGAGAAGTCTTACTTCTCTGTTGTAAACACCTGAAGGGTATTGGCCCCCCCACCCCGTCCTCCTCCGCATGGGCTCTCAGCATCTGACCTCACCGCCCCCACCCCCAGTCCTAATAGTAAGTTATAGAAACCTGATGCAAACTACTTAAGCAAAAAGGGAACTTTAAACTACTTAAGCATAAAAGCGAAGTTTATGCTCAACTTTGTGGCTTGGCCCATAGTGACTCACAGAATTGAAAAAGGAATTATGGGAACCTGGAATTATGGGAACCAGAGCTGGTTCCAAGTATGCCAAGACATCTCTCTGTCTACCCCTATCATCTCTGCACATCTTTGGATGTTGACTTAACTCTCTCCTGCTGCATTTGGGGTAAAAGGTAGCATGATCAGACCCATCTGGATCCCAGGCCCCCCAAGTTCAAGTGGAGTGGAAGGGGGCTGTTCTCCAAAGGAGACACAGGTGCCAAGCAGACCAAAGCTAGGCATCCACTACAAATGGTTAGCAAATGTTAAGCCTTTTAACACTCCAAGCACTAAGTGCTTCACCTGGAGGATCATATCTGATCCCCTAGCTGACTGAGGCAGGTCCTACCAATGAAAAGTCTTACAAATAAAAAGGCATGTCACAAGTTATACTTAGGTCCTTTCTGTTACTGTAGTGCTGGGCCTGGGGACACTCAGAAAGGATGATCCGGATGTGATAAGGCATTTTCTTTGGAAATAAACATATTATTTATTTAGGAAGAGAGCCTAACAGCCAATGGTTTAGCTCTGGTTGTCTTTGTATCTAGAGTTATGAAGCTAAGCCATAAATGTCTGGTTGTTAGTTCTGGATAATTTAGATCTTCCTAGTAAGTCACCATCTCTCTGTGAATCTTCATTGAAGGGAGATAAGTCTCATCATGAAAAGTCAAAGAGACATCTCCCTTGTCCCATGTAGACTAGAACATGTATCTTTTGGAAAAGCATTTAAAAGGCTAGCTGATCATGTTAGATGAGGACAAGGCCTGGGATTCTCCCTCCAGACCAGAGAACATCTACCATCTGGAGGTATTTTCATGGGTTCCAGGATCCAACCTGAAGATGGCCCCCTCCACTCTGGCTTTATTCAGTAATCAGTTCTTTCCTGTATTTCCCCCAAGAAGAAATGGGTTTTGAGACTTGTTCATTACCACTGAGAGAACATGAATCATAGAGATGCTGGTCACCACCTGCTGGAGCAGTCCCCTGGTCCCACCAAGAGCATGGTACTTGGAGTGCAGGGCGAAGAACCGCCTGTCCAGTGCTTAGTGGACTGCACACTTCATGCAGTCAGACTCTGCCTCTGTGGTCACTATTACACCCCAATTCCCAGCAGAGTGGCAGGTACACAGTAGGTATCCAATCAATGTTTACTGAATAAACGAATGATAGTGCATTCTCAAGTGGTGCTTCAAGAAAGTACGGAATCAGTTGGTGACTTCAGTCAGAGTCATTGTGCTGGACATCATAGCTCCAGGCAGCAGGGGCCATCCTTCCCAGAATCCGAAATAAAGACACAAGCTTGTCAAAGACACTTACAATTTTTCTCATTGGCCAGAAGTGAGCCACCTACTTCTGGTTTCACTGATGCAAATGCCAATTGTTTAGATAAATATTGACATAAACTCTCCCACAATATTCTGCCATCTATTTGTTCAATAAAAAATGTGCTGAACACAGACTTCATACCTGTGGCAAAGAACATTTGAGTGAAGTCAGACAAGCAGAGTTCATCATCTCTGTGACCACCAGCGAGAGCCAATATTTACTGAATGCTTGCTAGGTAAATTATCCTAGGGATAATCCTATGTAAATGGTGCTGTCACCATCTCCATTTTACCGACAAGGAAAGTAGGGTTTCTAAAGAGAAAATAACCTAGCTCAGTGCCAAATAGCCTCATGGCAACCAGCTAGTTCGACTTGTCAGGGCTCTAATCCATCTGTCTGACCCCAGTGCCAGGGCTCTCAAGTCACTGCAGCATTGCAATCATGTAGCTTCCCTGTGTCTCAGATTTATCTTCCTTCTATTAGGGATAAAAATCATCGCACAAGGTGAACATTGTATATTGATGTATAGTATAAACTGTAAAGCACTCCACGACTTTAGAATCAACATTGCGACTGCCCCCAATTTAAAATCAAGTGTTGGAAGCCAGCACTAGGTTAATAAATTCTTTTCCCCTGTAATCATCTCCCCAGTGCGTCATTCATCAGAGACTTTACTGAACACCTATTTTGTACCATCCATACAATGATGAATAAGAGGGCTCCCTTGCCTTCAGGAAGCTCCTGACCTTGTGAGCATCTCCAGTACTTGATGAGGGTCCAGGCTGGATCTATATACTTACCCAGGCGTCACCTTTGCTTGACGGTCCCTCAATTCTCTGGAAGACAAAGTGGAGGTAAAGTTCAAACCTAGTGGTCAGCCCTCTGGGGCACAGAACAAACGTCACCCTACCTTTAGGGGTCACACTCTAGCAGGGAAGGAAACTCCTCTTTCCTATACACAATGGTGTAAGGAGTGGTTAAGGGATTCGAAAGCAATCTCCTGCTTTCCTGGTCTCGTGACTGATAATAAATGACTTAACTTAGCCAGGTGTGGTGGCATATGCTTGTAATGTCAGTACTTGGGAGGCTAAGACTGAAGAATCATAGACTGGAGGATTACAGGTTTGAGACCCATCTCAGCAACTTTGCATGACCCTGTTTCCAAATAAAAAATAAAATTGGGCTGGAGGGTGTACCTTGGAGATAAAATGCCCCTGAATTCAATCTTTAGTACGATTGATTGATTAATTGGGGATTGATCCCAGAGCATTCTACTTCTGAGCTACACCCCAGCTCTTTTTATTTTTCATTTTGAAATAAGGTCTCATTAAGTTACTGAGGCTGAGCCGGGCGTGGTGGCGCACGCTTGTAATCCCAGCATTCGGGAGGCTGAGACTGGAGGATCCAGGTTCGCGGCCAGCCTCAGCTACCTAGTGAGGCACTCTGCAACTTAGTGAGACTCGGTTTCAAAATAAAGAATAAAAAATAGGGCTGGGGGTATAGCTCGGAGGTAGAATGCCACCGAGTTCAATCCCCAGTACCCCCCCCCCCAAAAAGTTACTGAGGCTGGCCTCAAATCTGTGATCCTCCTATCTTAGTCTCCCAAGTATTGGTATTGCTGGAACGTGCTACCACTCCCAGCTGACTTAACCTCTTTAAGTCTCAAGTTCCTTATCTCTTAAAGGGAGGTGGTAGAAATAATTCTGATATGAATGAAGAGCTTAGTTAAGTGCCAGAGCAGACCTTAGCTTATATGTAGCCAAAGTCAGGGAACCATCAGTGCTGGCTACAGTAGTAGGGACTACCTGAGCAAGTGGGAGGGGAGTGGGAGGTTCATTGCCTGAAATGAGAAAAAATGACAGTGCACCCAGGGAAAGAGGAACATCCCCACTACAGTGAAACAGAAAGGAGCCTTTGGAGCCAGCACTGGTGCTGATTAAGAAGTCCTCACTTAGCTGGGCGTGGTGGTGCCTGCTTGTAATCCCAGCATTTGGGAGGCTGAGACCGGAGGATCCAGGTTCGCGGCCAGCCTCAGCTACCTAGTGAGGCACTCTGCAACTTAGTGAGACCCTGTTTCAAAATAAAGAATAAAAAATAGGGCTGGGGGTATATATAGCTCAGAGGTAGAATGCCCCTGAGTTCAACCCCCAGTACTGAAAAAAATAATAATAATAAAAAAAAGAAGTCCTCACTTAAGCCAGGTATGGTGGCACACACCTGTAATTCCAGTACTGGGGAGGCTGAGACAGGAGAATTGCAGGTTTGAGGCCAGTCTCAGCAACTTAATCAGACTCTCAGAAACTTAATGAGACCCTCTTTCAAAATTAAAAGTAAAATAGACCTGAGGGTGTAGCTCAGAGGTAGAAGGCCCCTGAGTTCAATCCCCAGGACCAAATATAACAAATAAAAATAAATAAATAGCCCTCACCAAGACTGTGATATTATCAAAATACAATAAATTAAAATAATATAATAGATGATTGGATTTTTTTAAACCCTCACTTGCCCAGTACTTGAGAGGATGAGATAGGGGGATTGCAAGTTTGAGACCAGCATGGGATAAATTAGAGACACCTGTTTCAAAAGTTAAAAAATAAAAATAGCCGGGCGTCGTGGCGCACACTTGTAATCCCAGCATTCGGGAGGCTGAGACCGGAGGATCCGGGTTCACGACCAGCCTCAGCTACCTAGTGAGGTACTCCGCAATTTAGTGAGACTCAGTTTCAAAATAAAGAATAAAAAATAGGGCTGGGGGTGTAGCTCGGAGGTAGAATGCCCCTGAGTTCAATCCCCAGTACCACAAAAAATTTTAAATAAATAAATAAATAAATAAAAATAAAAAGGGCTAAGGTGTGAGAAGCTAGTCTTTGAGAAAGCTAGCTCTTTGTTCCTAATGACCTCTTGTCCTTGCAGCTGTGCCCATTTAGGATTTATCTGTCCTAAGGTGTGGGCTCCAGTGCTCTCTGGTGATCTTACAATAACATAGGGTGGTCACCGGAAATCTTACATTAGCATAGGTGGTCACCGGTGCTCTGACTTTGACACAGGGTGGTTACAGGATGCACGAGGCATGTGGCAATTTAGATAGGTATGGTTTTTGCTAATTTGGAAGTTGAAGGATTATAGCTCAAGGACTTTGCTGAGATCAAGGTTCAAGAAAAGAAGCTTGTGATTCTTGATGCATCGTAAAATGATTAACCTTAGAACTGTATATAAGCTGCACTCAAATAAACTTGGCGACTCAGTATTTATTGTGCTCCCTCCTGATATCTTTGTCTGTCTCTCTCTCAATCCTCACTTTCCTCCTTCAGGTTTGTTCAATATTGCCAGCTGGCTCCGGCACAAAGGCGTGTAGCTTAGTGGTAGAACACCCCTGGGTTCAATCCCCAGTGTCACACGTAAAAACAAACAAACAAACAAAACAGAACAGAACAAAAACTCTCACTTGACCAACATAGCCAAGAAAGAAAAGGGACAAAACATCAAGTAAGGAAATCTGGACACTCTTGTCACATTAAGAACTATTATTTGAGCCGGGCATGGTGGCGCGCGCTTGTAATCCCAGCATTTGGGAGGCTGAGACTGGAGGATCCAGGTTCGCAGCCAGCCTCAGCTACCTAGTGAGGCACTCCACAACTTAGTGAGACTCGGTTTCAAAATAAAGAATAAAAAATAGGGCTGGGGGTATAACTCGGAGGTAGAATGCCCCTGAGTTCAATCCCCAATACTGCAAAAAAAAAAAAAAAAAAAAAAAAAGAACTATTGTTTGAGCTGGGCGTGGTGGCACACACCTGTCATCCCAGCACTTAGGAGGCCAAGACAGAAGGATTGCAGGTTGGAGACTAACCTCAGCAATGTGGCAAGACTTTCAACAACCTAGCAGGACCCTGTTTCAAAATAAATGATTTTTAAAAGGATCTGGGGGTGTAACTTGGAGGCAGAATGCACCTGGGTTCAATCCCCAGTACTACAAAACAAAACAAAACACTATTGTTCATTTGCAGATAAAAAACATCAGGTATTTGTGTTATGCTTCCAATCCATCATCTTATTAGATCCTCAAAATAACCCCAGGAGGCATATAAGGAGAAAAAGATCCGGCCTATTTTACAGATGGTGAAATTGAGACTCGAGAGGTGAAGCTATTTGATTAAAGTGGTAGAAATTAACATCTAAAGTGATAGAAATTAACAGAGTTTGGGCCAGGGTTCAACACCACGTTCCAAGCAAATCTTTGTAGAGAAAATGGGGCGGGAGGGAAGGGGTGAATGGATGTCTGTCTGAATTGCCTGGAGAAACTTTAAGACTTCTGATTCCTTCATGAGACCTACTACATAAGAACGAATGTGTGCAGGCACAGAGCAGCTCCCTCTGGGCTGAGACAGCTGGCGGGGACAGTGCACTGGCCCTGATGCCAGAGCAGCAACAGCGAGGCTCTGTTTGTAGCTGGAGGGGGTTTGGAGCAAATGCCCTCGGACCCCTGCCAGCCCCAGGTGAGCCTTTGCCCTCTTGCCAGGACAACTGTACCAGCACACCAACTGCGGGATGCCCTTCAACAAGACTGCCCCTCCTCTTCCCCTGCCCAAACCACCCTGCAGCTGCAGTCACCCCTCACCTCACCCCATGCACAGAACCTCTGTTTCACACCCTCCTCTGCTTTGCAGACCCTTAGCCTGGCTGACAAGCCCCACCTGATCTGACCACATCATCTGCCACTTTCCTCTCTCCAGGCCAACAAGCCCTCCCTTCTACCACAGGGCTTTGGCACATGCCACTCCTGTCCTCTGGAAGCCCAGGGCTCCCCACTCTACTGCCTACCATGTCCTCTAGCTAAGACCTTCCTATATTAGCATTAGCCCCTCAAGAAGGTCTTCTTCAAGTCCAGTTCAGGGCAGAGTCCTTGTGACATGTCCTCTCAGAACCAGGCTCCTTTCCTTGGTGATTCTCATAATCGGTGGTGATTGTGCATTGAAGAGTGCGTATTTTAGCTGGATCTATCAACCCTCAACACCAAAATGGGTTTCTGGAGAGCAGGCTGTGGGTTTGCCTTGTGTCTTTCTGGTGCTGAGAACATTTGCTGAATGATGTTGCACGTGCATAATAGGACAGGCCAGGAGCCCCCTGCCTGCGCCTCTCAATTCCCAGGAGTCAAGATGTTCAGAGGAGGCCAGCTTGACTAAGCCATTTCAACATTAGTGCCCCTGTCAAAGTGCAGAATTGCATGGTTTTATTGGCAAGTGACACACCTCTGGCACAGCCCACTCTCTGCTGTTCATAACAACCCCCGCCCCGACCACAGGACTCCCACAGTCCTCCTTATCTCTGGTTTGAATTTTGTGAGGCAAATTATTTTTGTAATAAGAAAAATGCCATAAAAGTAATTTTTAAAGTCTGCCAGAACTTGGTGATTTGGAAGGAAATAGAAAATATTTAATGTATGTCTTTATTGAAAGTGTTTAAAGAAGCACTAGAAACTTAATTGAAGCTTTTCTGGGAATTCTGAAGTTAAGAAAAAGAGATAATGTTATGATTCAAATGTCCTTTTTGCCCCCTACACCGTAATGTGTTCACTTTAAGGGATCGAGCAGTGAATTGGAGAAGCAGAGAGACAAGTGGATTGTCAGGGAAGAGGAGCCGCCCGGGTGATCTGATTGACGGCACTTCCTAAGATAAGCAAGCGAGCTGGGCAGACACAGCCGTCCTGGTCCGAGGTGCCAGATGGTGCCAGCCCTCCTCCCCCACACCTTTCCCTGACTCCTGCTTCACCCCAAACTCTGTCCTGCATGAAGAAAGGTCCGGGATGGAAAGAGATTAGTTTTATAAAGCATTACTTCGTTTAATCAGAAAAGTTAGTAAATTTGTTGTCTTTTGTTTTGCCATGACTGCATTTAAATTTCTCTTACCTATCTGAGACAATTTCTTTTCTGTCCCTGCCACAACCCTATCTTAGACTACTTTATGCTGTTTGTAATAATCCATTTTCTGTTCCTTTGAGAAAATACTGGAGGCTGGGCACTTGATAAAGAGAGGATTGTTTGGCTGTGACTCTGGTGGCTGGAAGGTCCAAACAGTATGGCACCAGCACTCGAGCTATGTTACAGCATGGCAGAGAGATGGAAATGGATCCAGCCATGTGCAGGAGGGGGCAAGTGCATGGGGCCAACTCACTTTATAACATTTCACATTTGTGAGAAATAACTGGGTCCCTCAAGAATTACATTAATCCCTTCAAAGGACAGACCCCACCCGCCCGTGATCTAACCGCCTCCATAGGCCCCACCTCTTAAAGGGAACCAAGCTCTGACCACATAAACCCTTAGGGGACAAATCCCATACAAACTGTAGCACTGCTATAGCAGACTGCCACAGACAGGGTAGTTCAGAATGAACAGAAATTTATGTCTCACAGTTCTAAAGGCTGGGAAATCCAAGCTGTAGGGACCTGCATCTGGAGAGTCTTCTTGCTCTATCATCTCATGGTGGATGGACAAAAAGACAGCAAGAAGGACATAAGGAAGCCAAGCTCCTCTTTTTATAAGGGACCCACCTCCACGGTAACTAACTCATTCCCATAATAACAACATTAACTCCTTCAGGAGGGCAGAGCCCTTGTGTCCTATCTACCTCTTAAAGGCTCCACCTCTTAATGCTGTTATAATGACAATTAAATATCAATAAGAGTTTGGCAAGGGACAAACACTCAAACCATAGCACCTTAGATTCTGTCTCAACTCTGTCTTCTCGCTTGTGAGAATCTCTTTGGTTATTAGAAATAAGCATTTGATCATAGAATAAGCTATGAAAAAATACATGCTTTGGACTGGGTCTGGAGGACACAGCAAGGGTTGTGTTTGCAGAAGCAGAGGACTTCATTGTGGCAAAAATGTCAGGAAGCCCAGCCCCGACCAGGCCAGGTGATTCTCATCTCCTTTAGTGCCAGGGAACCTCCCTCATTCAAGGGACGCTTCTCCCTTTACCTCTGGCAGGCCAGACTCAGTGGGACCTCACCTGCTGACTCATAACTGAACTTTGAACATTGGGGTTGAGTCAGGGACAAGGTAGTTTTAAGCACAAGAAATTTCCAGAGAGTCAGAGAAAATATTTCCTCCTAGATTCAAAGATTTGATGGGCTGGGAGATTCATGGACAAATATAAATAAATGTGATAGGGCAATGTAGCTCAGTGGTAGAGCACTTGTCTAGCATGCACATGCCTAGCTGGCACCACCTGGCACCTGGGCTCAACCCCCAGTACCACCGAAAGAAAGTAGAAGGGGAAGAGAGAAAAAGAAGTATGATGCACAGTGTACACCACTGATTCTTCTCTGTAACACCACTGTATAGAAATCTATAAGAGTTAATGCAAGTGTGTGACCAGCCTTTATTCTGAAATGCATATGAGTACCATTTGATAATGATATGGGTAGATGGATGGATGGATGGATGAATGGATTCATCCCATGTGGCAGACACTGCTGGTGCCCTTCCCATATTCTCTCCACTCTCCCTTCTATACTCCAAAGCCTCTTTATCCCACACACCTGCCCCTCTGTCTTTGAGCCTTTATCTGGCTGGGGGAGCACTTTGAGGCCTGAGATCCAGAAAAAGTATGTAATGCCTTGGAAACCACCCTCAACCCATGCTGCATTAGGATTTGGTAGATAAGCCTCAGCTTCCTTCCCTCTCAGGGTGACTCTGAGGTGTGTCTATGTGGTGGGATTCACCCCAGGTAACTGTTTGGTAATGCACCTTTTTTGCCTTTATTTCTTTCCTCATCTTCCGATGTTTCCACAATCATCTGCCAATGAACTACCTGCTCTTGAATCCCTGTTGACTCAACAGTCCCCAGAGTCATCCTCAACCCTCTGCTTCCTAAAAACAGGAATAATCTAGTTGGAAGAAAGGTGGCATTTAACTTATATCTCATTGGAATAGTAGCAAACCCCATCAAAGTGCAAAATCGCTAAGATTTGTGGCCAAATAATGTGCAAAATGACTGTGCCAACCTCTGCACTGCCAGCAGCCCCACACTGAGCTCCGGAATCCCTGTCTCCTCTATCTCTATTTGGTTTGAATTTTGATGAGGTACATTATTTAACCCACACCTAATTGGAATAGTATGAAGCTCATTCTTGATTAATTCTCTCTGGAAACTCTCATTTTACCGAGTATTTAACAGAAGTTCAGTTTCATTCCCGAAGTGGATCAGGCTGTTATTTAATGACTGAAAGGAGCACAGTGCCAGACCCACAAACCCATTTGCCTGGTCGACCTTCTTTGACAGTGGTTTCCCAGAGTCTAAGGCTGTCATATTTGTTCAAAGAACAGTCCTTTAAACTTTCCTCTGATTATTAAGTATCTAAATTCTCCCCAGATCCCTGGGATGCCTGCCATGGTTTCTAGCAACACTTTAAAGAAGGGGATCTCGGCCTTAGCTGAATCAGCTGGAGAGCCTTTCTTAAAGCCAGAAATTCCTGGGTCCCACTCCAGACCAATACGATGTCAGTGTCCAGGCAGCAGTGTTTTTGAAAGTCTCCAGATGACTCAAATGTGCAGCCAGGGCTGAGAGCCACTGACTTAAGGGGACAGAGATTCTATGAAGCTGTGGACACCAGCTGCCCCTGGAGCTACAGCTCTGACAAGAAGAAAAAGCTAAAAATGTCATTGGTGGCAGCCCCAGGTGGCACAGCACATGTCAGAATATGTCATAATAATATAATCACTGCATTTGTGGCCTGCTCCATGCTTCACCATACATATGGCCCACACTTACTCCCTGCCCTTGAGGAAGCCCCCCCAACCCCTGGTCCACCACGCAGCAATCTTTGTGCCCACCACATAGCAAAGCCCTCCCCTCCCCAAGGAGATTGCAAATCAGGAACGTGATTTTCTCATTTGTAGCGTTGGACAGTTGAGCCTTGTGCCTTCTCATTTCTTGTGCATTTTCATTTCCTTGTCTTCAAATCTGAGTACTTTACACTCCTGGGTGATTTTGGAACCTTGAAGTCTTATTGTCTCAGACTTGGTGAATATGGCTGCTTTAGTTCCTGGGATGTAATCCTGAGAAAGTGCACCTCACATCCCCAGAAACAAGGAAATCAAAATGCAACCTACATGCCATGGCATCTGTTCATGATGGGCCTTTATTAAGTGCTGGCCCATAATAGGCTTAGGGCCCTGGAGAACTCCTTGAAGCCTGATAATGTTCTCTCATAAAACTTTAAGAAACCACAATGACTGCCTGGGACTCTGAGCCAAAGAGTAACATAACAGAACTAAGTAGGTCGGTGAACCTTCTAAGATGTTGGTATATTTAGTATGTAATGCATTTTCCCCCTGGGGAGACAGTCTAGTCTATAGCTATTCTCAAATTCTCAAATAGGTATATGACTTCACAGAGTTTAAAAATTAGCAATGTCATGCTTTTCCCCTGTGACCCAAGAGCCCAAACACAGATGTCTTAACCTAAGAGACTAACACCAAATCTTTTGGTCTCCTATATTTTCTTTCCTTCTGCCATCTTCACCCTTTACCACTGAGGGGCTCTGGAATGTTACTTGATAGAAGTTCCTTGCCACCAGAGAGGTGATCTAACATCACAGGGCACCCAGAAGCAAAGGGTCAAGGAGATAAGGTGGTCTAGTTCCCAGGGTCCAGGAGTTCTTTAGAATAAAGAAGTGGCTGGGAGTGCTGGCTCAAGACTGTAATCCCCATGTTTGTGAGGCTGAAACAGGAGGATTGGAAATTCAAGACCAGCTTCAGCAACTCAGACTTTCAGCAACCTAGTGTGACCCTGTTTCAAAAATAAAAATAAAATAGTGCTGAGGGTGTGGGTGTCACTCAAAGGTAGAATGCTCCTGGGTTCAATCTCCAGTACCCCCCCCCCACACACACATACACAAAGAGCTGGTGTGAATCCTCAGATGGCCTGTGAGTCCTAAAACAAACACTGTCCAAGACTAATACACTAGTGGACATAGAGCTGGGTTAGCCAGAGAGGATAGCCTCCCTTCCTTCTGCAAGCGAAGGTGATCATTTTCTTTTCCCAAATTCTTAAAAAGGCATGAGATATAGTTCAGGCTTTCCACTGCATCAGGTAGATGCTTACTAGGCTGAGGGAACAGGAACTGGAGTCCCACCCTGTATGCACCTCGCTCCCTTCCTTGGAAAGACTAATTCTCCTTGGTTCTTCTTCTGCAATGCAGGAGCATTAATAATTAATAATGCCTCAGCCTTAGGGAGGTGACACAGGTCTCTGTAACTAAGTTCCATAAAGGGGAGGGGGCTATATGTATGGGGGCACTAGCATGGTGATCAGGAGAGAGAACTGACATCCATTGACTGTCCAGTGTGTGCCAGGAATGTGTTAGGCCCTTTGCCCATGGCAACTGGCTGGAGAACAGCTGCAGGAATGTGCTCAAACAAGGGATCATCGATAGCATGGAGAGGGCCACAGAAAGTCCCAAGCTCCGAGAGACACAACCCTGAAATGGGAAGAATCAATCTTTATATTGCCCATGACAATGACTTCCAATTGTGCCCCAGTACTTCACTTTTACTTCTATAGCAGCACTGTCCAGTATAACTTTCTTCAGTGATGAAAATATTCTATATCTACACTGTCCAAACCATGAGTTGATTGTGGCTGTTGAGCATACAAAATGTGGCTGATCTGACTGAGGAACTGGATTTTAAATTTTTACTTAGTTCATTTAAAAATAGTCACAAGTGACTAAGGGCTACTCTATGAGACAGTGCTTTTTTTTTTTTTTTCTTTCCCCCAGTACTGGGAATTGAACCCAGTGCATGGTCTTGTGCATGTTCAACAAATGTTCTACTACTGAGCTACACCCTCAGCCCTGAATGGTGTATTTCTATAGTAGTTCCAATTCTTAATTAGATGCATGCTCACCTAAAATAAAGACTATATTTCACAGCATCTCTTACAGGCATGTGTTAAGGTCAGATATAGGATGTCCCCTGATGAGCTTAGGGTTGATATAGTTAAGTCATGAAGGTTGTTGTCTCATTAGTGGTGACCCAGGTTGGTGGGATGTGGCTGGAGAAGGTGGGTCCCTGCTGCGTGTGGCCTTAGGAATTGTGCTTGTGTCTTTGAATCCCCTTGCTTGCTGGCTTTCTCTTGCTTCCAGGCTTCATAATGTGAGGGTGAAGCCTTGCACTCTCCCTCTCTCTGCTTCCTGCCATCATGCCCTGAGCTTCAGACCCTGCCTCACACGGACGGAATCCTGGAATCTCCAAAAAACTGTGAGCAAATAAATCTTCCTCTAAGTTGTGTGGTCAGTCGTTTTGAATTATAGCAGTGATAATGTTGGCTGAGACAGCATGCGATAAATTTGGGCACACATATGTGAGGGTAAGTGATGTAGGCAACTTCTAGGTCATACCATAAAGAAAAGAATCATGTTCTCTCTGTGACCTTTTACTCCTTCTTGCTGGCTGGACCAGGATGTGGTCATGAGCCTTCTGGAACCAGGTGATGAAAACAATACCTTAGGGGAGAGCAGAGCAATATGGTGACAGGAACCTGGACCTCTGAGGGTGGACTCATGTAGCAATCCCCTAATGCCAGCTATGACACCTGTGTGTGAGTGAAACTAACATTCCATTTAATTTACACCATTTTTATTGTAGGCCTCTGACTCTGGCCTACAGCCATCTTCTGTCTTAATCACTATACTGCCCTCCTGCCTCTTATAAAGAATGGGGGAAACAAATGTCCTATTAAGATCTTGATCATGTGACTTCAAAGCTTCTGTCAGGGCTTTATGCAGCTTAAGGGCAGGGACCTAGAGTAAGGGACCTCTGCTTAGTGAAGCTTGCTGGTGGGCTGGTAAGTTTAGTAGGGAGTAAGGTATTATCCATAAGAAAGAAGTCAAGATTTAGGGGAGATGACTGACCCGTATGAAATATTTGGGAATAATCATTATTATTGGCAAACATCCTGGGGTGAAGGGGGACCAGGAAGGGAGGAGGGACCTCAGGTGTGACAGGGCCAGTGGGAAAGTTCCCATGGCAGCCATAACTGGTGGGCTTTCTCAACAGTGGCATCTGGTGTCCTTGACTGAGCTATGTCATGACCCTTCCATTGCTCCAAACCCTGCTGCGCACCCCAGCCTTGTGGGTGGTGTTTTGGAGAAAAGGAAGGCAGCATCCAACACAGGACAAAGCTCTGTGGAGAACAGAGCTATCCTAAGAGGTGAGACACCGGGTTATTTCAAGAGTATAAAGGCAGCAAGAAGTCTGAGTCAGGGGTGACTAGGAGATGAGTGAGCTCCTTGAGTCCCAGAGATTCTGTGGGGAGGGGCATGCTAGCTTCTACCATGTGTGGGATACAGGTTCCTCTCACCTGCTTGAATCTTAGGGGAAAGCATCACCCCAGAAATCCTCATGGCCTGCAGCATCCAGGCAACTGACACTTGGTTTTGCAGTTCCCTGGTGCCATCTTTCCTCATGGACAACTCTTCAAAACCTGATAGCCACGCTTGGAAGAAATCAAGTGCTTCTTGTGTGTGCTCTTAAACTTGCCTAGATTGAAGGAGAGCTGTTCCTCTTGCATCTAGGATACACAGTCATTAGAAGGAACAAGAAAATTTTCATTTGGGCCAAAATGAACCAGTGAGCCTGGTGGTTGGAGACATATGGAACAGGAGCTTGAGAATTCTGCATTTGAGATGGGCCAGCATCCCTTCTCCCAGCCAGCTCCTGAGAATGTGTAACACTTATTGCTGCTACTAGTAACACTTGTGCTCAATGTCCAACTATATTCTCTGCTTACATTTTCTCAAGTGATGGAAATTTAGGAACTGCATCTGGGGTATCAGAAAGATGACAGATGTTTCTATGGTAACCCTCCTGCATTTGATCCTTTTGCATCTCCAGTTGGATGAAGACACACACTGAAGGTTGGGATCAATTGGAAACAGGAACATTTGGGAATAGTAATCATTATTTTTGGCAAACATCCTATTGAGATGCAGCCTAGAAGTTTTTGTCTTTGTTAGTTACATACACCCCCCTTTCCAACTTAGTTTTATGTCATATCATATACAGAGAATTCAAGAAACTCACCACTAAGGAAACAAATAACCCAATCAAAAAATCGGCAAGTGATCTAAATAGACACTTCACAAAAGAAGAAATACAAATAACCAATAAAAATATGAGGAAATGTTCCACATCATTAGCAATCAGAGAGATGAAAATCAAAACTACCCTGAGATTTCACCTGACCCCAATTAAAATGACAATCATTAAAAACACAAACAACAAAAAATGCTGGTGAGGGTGTGGAGAAGTGGGAAAACTAATACATTGTTGGTGGGATTGCAGATTAGTGCAACCACTTTGGATGAATGGAAATGAACCTACCTTATGACCCAGCAATACCACTTCTGGGTATCTACCCAAAAGAATGGAAACTAAACTATCAGATCGATGCTTGTGTATCTATGTTTATAGCCACACAATTCACAATTGCCAAACTATGGAACCAGCTAAGATGTCCATCAGCAGATGAATGGATTACAAAATTATGGGATTTGTACACAATGGAATTTTGCTCAGCCATAAAGAAGAACAAAATCGTGTCATTTGCAGGGAAGTGGATGGAACTGGAAAACAAAGTGAGATTAGTCAGTCACAAAAAGTAAAAGATTGGATGCTCTCCCTAATACGCAGAAGTTAGGGAGAAAGTGGGTCATAAGAGGGACTCTAGATGAAGAAGGAGAAACTTTTTTTTTTCTTTTTTGGTACTGGGGGTTGAACTCAGGGGCATTCTACCTCCGAGCTATACCCCCAGCCCTGTTTTTTATTCTTCATTTTGAAACTGAGTCTGACTAAGTTGCGGAGTTCCTCACTAGGTAGCTGAAGGCTGGCCGCGAACCTGGATCCTCCGGTCTCAGCCTCCTGAATGCTGGGATTACAAGTGTGCGCCACCACACCTGGCTGAAGGAGAAACTTTAGATGAGCAAAGAAGGTGACTTAACTGAAGGTGACGGGGTGGGAGGAGGGAAATACCCTAAGGCACATGATGCACATTCACAAACATATCAAAGTCAATCACTAAACTGAACATGAGGAGGAAGTGGAGAGGGAATGGGGTGGGAATTGGGGAAGGGTTAAATGAGAGATGTGTGCATGTATGCCTTTACCAGCTTGTACTAACAAACATATATGATTACAATGCACCAATAAAAAATATTTTTTAAAAAATGTGGGTTCTAGCCAGCTTGGAGCAAAGATTCACACATTCACACCTACCATCCTCACTGCCAGTGGGGACCAAATTGAGAATGTTTTTGAAGGAGTAGCTGGAGCTTGCTCTGAACCTGTGGGGAAATAGGTTTTCTCCAAAAGGCCAAGTTCTCTTGACACTGAAATTTGTTTTGCACAGAATCACTCAGAAGGTGTACCAAATGCTCTTTACCTCAGTAAACTGCTCCTGTGAGTGAAAAATATATAGTGATAATTGGAGAGATCAGTTTCCTTTTCTGAGGTTTTTGGAATGGACTCCTAGTTTCTCCCTTCCCAGGGAAAACTGCTACTGCACTTAATTAAAATGTGTTTGTTTTAAATGTGAGTCATAACAAGCCTCGGGATTAGAATCTAAGAGAGAGGAAAACTTATCTGAGTAAGGATAGGAGCCAAAAATCCAAGAGCAATAATGGGGTGGGGGGGGGTCCTGTTGCTCCAAGATATGTTAGCCCTCTATGTCCCTGGCACTGCTGAGAAATGTCCTGTACCACGGTGTCCCCCATTGGGTGAGGCGGTGCCTGAAATGCACCTGTCAGTCTCCTTTTAGGTGACACCCTCTCTCTACCAAGGTCCTGGAGCTCTCCAGAGGAGTGAAGACATTAATCCAACATTACTGATTTTCAAACAGAGTCCACAAATAATGGAACTGAGGAGGTAAGTTTAGAATGTATGAACTGAGAAGGGAAAAGACATCATGAAATGGTTCCGAGTACAGACAGGGCTGTGTCAGGCATGACAGGGGCCCTGGGAAGCCAAGGTTGCTTGAGAGCCTAATTTTTGGAAAAAGGAGGTGGAATAGAAACAAAAAGATGCCTGGCTGCATCATCTTAAGTTCTCATCAACTGTGACACAGGTAACACAGGCCTTTTCTAAACCAGTTCTTCATAAGGTCTTTACGCAACACTTCTCTTGGCCCATCACGAAGCCTGCAAGCCGAGCTGCGTCACACAATGGCATGACTCTTTCTGTCCCATTATGAAGCTCTGGTTTCTCCGGCTCTGCCAATCACAGCTGTCTCTGGCTTGTTCTGGCACCAGGCAGGAGAGCAGCGTGGGTGACTGGATTGCACTGAAGCTGCAGCCATCATCTCTAACCCACTCTCATGGGATTTTCCCCAGAACCGCCCTAAGCAACCAAATAGAGGGTAACATCTCTCCCTGGGGCCCCACTCTGATGCCTCTGCCCTCTGAGAGGAGTGGAAGATGAGAGAGAAAAAGTCAGCGAGGCTGAATTATCCTCAACTCAGACGCTTAGCCCTATGATAATGGAGAACTGCTGGGGTCCCCCAGACGTGTGAGCAGCACCCACCCCTCGGCTCTGCTTTATGGACCCATCACTCAGCAGCCCTGAGTCATGATCATTTACCAGCTATTTTACCAGTCACATTACTTCACAGTGGGTGGAAGCTTCCAATAGGCCTGGAGCCCTCCCAAGCTAAAACAAAACAAAAACAAGCCTATTTTCTACCATGTTGAGCTTTTAGGGTCTAGCCAGCACTTTGATATACCTGAGCCCCAAAGGACATCCTTAAAATAGGGGCACTCCAGACAGTAGTCCTGACGCTTGGACCTATTTCTTGTCTAAATGAAAAATGTCCAAGTCTATTTTTCCCCTTTCTGGGAAGCTGACCTAAACAAGTAAGGATGTGCTATAAATGTCTTTCAAGACTTGACTTGTAGGTTCTAATTATAATTAAGATGATAATAATATTACTTTGTATTTGAGCTGCGCTTTTCTCCCAAACTGCTCCTAGTAAGCTCAGCTGCATGAGGGCAGGTATCACATGGTCCTTTCTATCTACTTGCAGATTCTAATTATACCTTCTTTTGATCTGGCTCTGAACTCTCCTTTCCTCCCTTGGCTCAGGTGTCAATGGAGGGCAGAGCCCACAGGTTCACCTTTGCAGGGCCCCACTGGCTATGCCTGATCCACCCCACCCCCACTTTTGCTGAGTGCTATGCTGACTCCACCTACCCTTCCTGCCAGCAGCCCTTCCACCTTCTGTCACCCACACTTCCAGACTCCCAGGTGCCAGAGGCTGAGCTGGGCTTCCTGCCCCTGACGCCAGGGCAGGGCCCCTTCACTGCAAGCACTGGTACCCAAGCCTGTCCACAGCTGACTCTCCACCCCCAGTGTCACCACTCCAGGGCAGAGACAGGCCTGGGCTTGCGCACGTGCCTGTTGGGTCACACAGAAACTTTGTGTGGTCCTTAGGAGCCTTTTGAATGTACACTGGGGGCCCTTCCCTGGCCCTGGAGGAAACTCTGGCAGGCCTTCAGACTTTCCTGGTCTCTGAGCTAAAAGAGTCCTGTGGTCATTGAAGTCATGAAAGATAGTCTCACTTCTGAAAAGCAGTGTCCAGTGGAAAAGAAACTCTCTCCCCTGGGTTTTAAGTGGAAGGCTCTCATTGCTCCAAGCTCAGGCCAGCTGTGGAGGGCGGAGGGCAGCTATGATTACTTCTCCTCTCCCTCTCTCCCTTAGCCCACTCACTGTGGTTTCTGATGCTCACACACTCTTTTGACCTCATTTTGGAGCATGGTTCCTATTTTCTTGGTTCTTTTGATGTAACCTGAATCTAGCAAGAGAGAGAAGAACAGGAGAAATCTTACTGGGTCTCCTTTTGGGACTTTAATATGTTCCCAAGAGCCCATTGTTAGAACACAGATTTTCTCTCTTTCTAAATTGGAGCTTTTGTGAATGCACCACATTAAATTTCTGGAGGAAAACAGAATTAGGACATCTGTGTGTGCATCCCTGTAAAAATAAGTACAGTTAGCCCTCCTTAGACACCACTAAAATTTACTTGGGCTTTCCAGCAAGAGAGCCATGGTGTTAAATTCACATTATTATTGCACCTGCTGGTGCCTGGTACCCAGAAGTTTATTGCACCTAATCCCAATCCATTTCCCTAATAAGACAGCTGTGGCATGTCTTGGAATACCTACCACCTCTTTAGTATCATCCCAGTGTGTAAAGGATGATTTGGAGAGGTATCCATATATTTTGAAAATGATAGTCAATGTATTACCCAATGTCCCTTCTGTGTAAAAAGCAACCTTATGACTTAACACCCGCTGACAGAAAATATTTCTATCCATAGTCAAACCTGCATGCTTCCTTTTATGTGCCAATGAGAACTAAATAAGTAGATGTACTTCTTTTTTTTTTTTTTGCGGTACTGGGGATTGAACTCAGGGGCATTCTACCTCTGAGCTATACCCCCAGCCCTATTTTTTATTCTTTATTTTGAAACCGAGTCTCACTAAGTTGCGGAGTGCCTCACTAGGTAGCTGAGGCTGGCCGCGAACCCGGATCCTCCGGTCTCAGCCTCCCGAATGCTGGGATTACAAGCATGCG
>PVLC010022537.1:0-26594 GCA_004027655.1 Graphiurus murinus
ATTCTTTATTTTGAAACCGAGTCTCACTAAGTTGCAGAGTGCCTCACTAGGTATCTGAGGCTGGCCGCGAACCTGGAACCTCCGGTCGGTCTCAGCCTCCCAAATGCTGGGATTACAAGCGTGCGCCACCACGCCCGGCTTTTTTTTTTTTTTTCTTGAGGTACTGGGGATTGAACCCAGGGGCATTCTACCTCTGAGCTATACCCCCAGTCCTATTTTTTTTATTCTTTATTTTGAAACAGGGTTTTACCAAGTTGCAAAGGGCCTCACTAAGCAACTGAGGCTGGCTGTGAACCTGGATCTTCCGGTCTCAGCCTCACAAATACTGGGATTACAAGTGTAAACCACCACACCCGGCTAGTGAAGCTCTTTTTTTTTTTTTTTTTTTTTTTTTTTTTTTTTGCGGTACTAGGGATTGAACTCAGGGGCATTCTACCTTCGAGCTACACCCCCAGCCCTATTATTTATTCTTTATTTTGAAACCAAGTCTCACCAAATTGCAGAGTGCCTCACCGCGAACTCGGATCCTCGGGTCTCAGCCTCCTGAATGCTGGGATTACAAGCGTGCGCCACCACGCCCGGCTAGCGTGAAGCTCTTTTTCAACTGAATCTGGTTGGACTATAAGAGACCAGATACAGGGTGCCTCAGCAAAATGTAGAACCACCTTCTTACATGGAGGCAGCACAGGTTAAGCCCGGTCAGGTACACAGACACATGTAAACTAATGTGACTGTGTTCAATAAAACTTTATTTACACAATCAGGTAGTGGACTGAATTTAATCCACAGGCCACAGTTTGCTGATCTGAACTAATCTTAAAATACTCTTTTTATTCCTTTCCTCCTTCCAGATTACTATCATTCTTTCTTTGTGTTAGATTTAAGATTCACCCATGTTGATGTAAGTAGGTACAGTTAACATATTGTCATTTTTATATTAGATGAATGTATCAATTATAAGAGCAAATAACTTGCGTTATATAATTGATCAGCTTTGAATTTTTTTTCAATTTTAGTCCATTAATAATTCTGATATTAAAGTCATATGTTTCTGGTGCATATATGCACACATTTTTATGGTATATATAGAGGAATGGAATTGTTAGGTTTTAGTATTTCCAATATCCTCAATTTTATATGATAGCAGTAAACTATTGTCCTAAGTGAATGTAATGATTTATATCTCCATGAACCAAGTATTAATGTTCCTATTTTTCTATACGCTCAGAAGCAATTGATGTTTTCTTTCTTTCTTTTTTTTTTTTTGCGATACTGGGAATGGAACCCAGGGGCATTCTACCTCTAGCTATACCCCCAGCCCTATTTTTTATTCTTTTATTTTGAAACCAAGTCTCACTAAGTTTCGGAGTGCCTCACTAGGTAGCTGAGGCTGGCCGCAAACCTGGATCCTCCGGTCGGTCTCAGCCTCCCGAATGCTGGGATTACAAGCGTGCGCCACCATGCCCGGCGCAATTGATGTTTTCTAAACTTTTAATTTATTGAGTATTATTTCATTCTTAAAAACAAATATTTCAATAACATTGTAGCTTTAAATTAAGTTCATATTCTAACTGAGAAATAAAACAATAGACATTGAGGAAATGCATAAAAATTATGAAATTTTCAAAAATTGTATGATTATGTTTAAATTTAAAAATTTTAATAGTTGATGCAATTTCAGGAAAGACACTCTAATTTCTCTTTGCTTTATTAAACTTGGTCAATTACCATCACAATAGTATATCTGCATATTTTTCCATCCTATTAAGAGTTTGCGGTAACTAAATACCAGTGTGCAGTGTGCTGTCTTTCTTGACTAAGTTTTTGCACATCTGCTTATTACCTTTGAGAAAGCCACATTACTAACTTGCCCCATGCGGCAGATTTTGCTGGTGACTTGCTGCCAGTTGGTTATTAAAAGGAATTGAGAACACATGTTTTGTTTTAAAAATCCCTAACAATTTGGGCTGTTTGCATTGGGTTGGCCTAATTGACATTCCATCATTGTCACACTGCCTGGCCTGTGTGTGCTAATCATTGGGGGACAATGGTTTGCAAGTTGCACTTCCTGACTTTGAATCTGACGGGCAGTATCAAGTAAGTGCTGCCATCTGACCGATATTACAATGGAGTAGGAAATGCAGCGCTTATTGAAAATCTCCTAACTGTACTAATTTATATTCATCTGATAACCCATTGAGGGAAAAATGGGAATGAGCTGGCAGGTGGCCTTTCAGATATAAAGGGCACATGGCAAACTGGTTGTTTGTTGCTTACTTACAGTAGAATGCTAAAGATATGGCAGGATGTGCGTATTTCTGGAATTCAGGTTTTTTTTTTTTTAAATTCTGATCAGCACTCTATTCATAATCTAAAAATTATAATTTGGAAATCATCTTACATAAGTGAGACTCATTTGGGTGTATTTAATACATTTATTAACATAACATATGGTTTGTTCTCAACAGCTCATGTCAGAATTAGAGCTAGGATTACTGTATTATCATTTATGCAATTTTAATGCATATAATTTTTGCGGTTTTTTTTTTTCAGTTTAATGAATGAAAACCAAGACACTCATTTTTCTTCAGGCACTGGTTTTAATGCCTTTTTCATAATGCTGGCACAAAATGACTGGAAAACGTCCTTTTGAAATACAAATTTAAAAAGATATTCCTAAGAGCACATTTAGATCAAAGTCAGAAAATGTTATTTAAAGCTCAAAAATCAAAACAACTAAGTGTATTTCTTTTATTATATGTGCAAAAACATACACAAATAAGTTCAAATAAAATAGTTCTTTATTTTATTAAGCCTTTAATCTTTAGGGATTATTGCTTGATTATAATCAAAACTTGAGATATTTTCTTTGTATTTTTAGAATCATACTGAACTAATAAAGTAGACTTGATCCTTATTGATTCTTGTAGGTGTATTTTTCTCAAATTTTACACAGCAAGTCAAAAAGTAACACATCCTTCATATGATGTTTTCTTTCTAAATGCCTTAATTCTATATTTTAAGTAAAAGTTGAAATATTATCATCTTAATTTTAAATGTCAATTTTATTAATCAACTTCTAATATACATTATATTATGATTGAACTTTAAAACGCACAATTATCATGCTATAGGGCAATGCTAGATATATTTCTGGTAGCCTGTACTAGTGATATTACCAATTTTATTTTAAATATTAAAAAGTAAAAGTTAATAATTTATACCTAAATACAAAAAGGAAAGTCAATTCTTAAATTCTTATGAATCACAATATAATATATATTGTTAATTCAGGAGAGTATATACAGAAAAAGAAGAAATATATAAGGTGACAAATTAGGAGAATCTGAAAGTAAGAGATAGTAATAGCTGCAATTGTTGAAAATTTACTACTAGAGTTCTGCTAATCACTTTGCATACTTATTTCACTTAATCCTAGCAACAACTCTAAGAAACACTCTATCATCTATATTTGGAAACATCTATCATCATATATTTGGAAAACTGCATATTATTCAAGTACATTGAAAAATCTTTAAACATACATATTTACATTTTACAAATAGGATGATGGAAGCCTAGCTGTGGATAATCAACTTGCCCAGGGCGGCACAGTCAATGAACTGAAGAACTGGGTTTTGAGCTTTGTTTGGCTGACTTCAAAGACCAGGTTCCATCTGCTTCAGTCTTAAGTAAACCAGCCACTCACAGCATGGCACTGAGACTGGACCCCACAGTGGATATAAGAGTAGGAATTTTTGGATTGCCCAGAATTATCAAAAGTATATTTAGAAATAAACTAAAAGTAAATTGGACAGATATTTTCTTACTAAAGAAAACCCTGTAGGGCAAGAACCTCTACAAATTTATTTTATAGTAATCTTTGACTATTTGGTAAATAATATGATGTGAATATTTCATAATATTAAAGTAATTTAACTTACCCATAAGAAAGTTCATTAATCCTTAGTCTTCATGTTACTGCTTTGATCAATGTACCAAATTATCCCTCTTGTTCACAAAAACAACAAAAAAAGGCTGTCTATGAACCGTAAAGATTTTAGATATTAGCTACTCAAGTCATATTTGTCAAAAATTGAAAAAAATGAAAATACTTTTTAAATGATATCTTGCTGTAATTACATAAATTATTTAATATTGCAATTTACAAACCAATGATAAGGTCAGTCACAATTAATTTTCCTTCTATTATCTGACTCAGGTATTATCTTTGCCTATTACTTTAATTACCATGACTCTTTGTGAATCACGCATACAAAATGCTTGAATTTCCATACTTTTGTGTTGCAAGGCAATTTGTTTTTGCACAGGACACACATTTGTAAATAATAAAAATAAATTCATTTCATATGGTAACATTTTGCTAAATACAAATTTGTTGGAAGAAGAAAAACAGCAAAGAGAATTGTATACATTGTACATATATTTTATGAATATGGTGACAAATTTACACTAAATAATGTTTGTATAGCTACTAAAATGAATTTTTTGTTTAATCTAAAAACTTTGAGGACCCTTGAATTTTTTTTTAATGATTTCCAATATAGTAACATTTTGCATATAAAAAGCAAGGTAGCACAGTGGAATGAGTACTAGACTTGAAGGATCAGAGCTACAAAGCTTATTAACTGTATGGTCTTGGAAAAAATTTTAATCTACTTGTGTTTTGATTCCTTTCTGTCAAGAAAACCTGACATTTACTAAGTAGTTGGTGTACTCCTAAAATAAAATCATGTGTTATATATTTTAAATAAATTATAGTAATAGATTACTAGTATTTTTATTATATAAAGACTTAGGTACAAAACTAGTAAAATATCAAATTTCTCAGACTTTTATTATCACCATTCATTCTGTACTTAGTGAGTTCTATCGCCATGCATGGCACTACGTCAAACACAATAAGGGACACAAAGGTTTATGTGACATGTATTTTTATCCTTAAGGTAACTGTGGTGGTAACGTTATTCGGGACCTGTCACTTTTAAAAGTAGATATAGGAAAAGGAATGAAAAGAACATATCATGAGGGGTTTTGACAGCATTCTGCAGAGACTGAACAGAAAGGGGTAATTTCAAGTCTGAGATATTGGTCATAATGGTTTAACTGAGAGTTAAGGATGCATCAGTCTAGGAGAAAGACTTGGAAAAGATAGCACCAAGTGAGAAAAACAAAGCAAAGAATGGTATTTGGAAAAGCATGCAACAGGTAGAAAATGAAGAAATGGAACATGGACCTTAACCTTTTAATGCAACTATTTGATACAAATGATATTTTAAAATTCACATTTATTTTTTACCTGGAAAAGAAATTTGTCTATAAAACTACATACAAATAAGCTATGAAAGTAGCACCCTTGCATCACACTTAATATATCCCCCTTACTTTTCCTCATTCTTGAATCTTGCTTTTGACACAAAGTTTTTCTTCAAAACAAACAAACAAACAAACAAAAACCACCTCATTGAATAATTTGAGAAAACAACCATGATATGATGAATATTCCTAAAATCAAAAGAACCACATTAAAATGCCCTCCTTTGGCAGTAACTGACCTGACTAACATAAACCAAAATCATAAAAAATGATAAAGCAAAAAATATCAAAAAATTAACTTTAATAACTAGAAAGGACCTCATCAGAAAAGGCTTGGAAATAGTATGATTCAAGCTATATTTCAGTTTAAAGATGGGGCCCATAATGATAGAATACACTTGGAAAGGGTACATCTCTGAAGATACAGAGTTCTGTTCGTAAGTTCTGGCAGAAATCACAAATAAGCCTAACTACAATAGCGGATATTAAAAGTAAGAAGGAATGCATGTGAATGACTTTTTTTTTTAATACCTTTATTGGTGCATTATAGTCTGACATCAGAATGTAGTTCGCAGTGAAATGACATACATGCACACAGGACTTGATGAGTTTTCCCCCAGCTCTCTCCTCATTCCCTCTATCTTCCCCATACAAGGTATTGAGATTGGCATTGGTATTCTTACATATGTACAAAATAGTGGAAGTTATCCCTTCATTAATTCTTCTTCACCCCACCCCACTTTCCCCAAAACAACCTCCCTCACTCCACTGGAGTTCCTCCTCCATTTTCTAGAGTCCTTCTGGTATCCCAATTACTTACTGTCTAGCTTATGCATATGAGAGAAAGCACATGACCGTTCATTTTTTGTGCCTGGATAATCTCACTTAACATAATGTTCTCAGGTCCAGACATTTTTCTGCAAATTACATAAATTTGTTCTTCTTTATTGCTGAGTAGAATTCCATGTGTGCATGTCCCATGATTTGGTAATCCATTCTTCTGTTGATGGACACCTGTGTTGGTTCCATAATTTGGCTATTGTATATTGTGCTGCTATATGGGGCAATACAAAAAGATGACTGCTGATTGGATGTTTAAAGCAAAAGAGATAGTTCTAGCTTCTTCAAATAATTAATCAAAGCTAGAAAGTTGGGAAATCACGTTATTTTTCAATGAAGATAATGAGTTTAGCTTTTGGAGTTTTGAGTTTATGATGGTAGGAAAGCCAAATATTGATGTTACAGGTGTGATGTTTTTCTAAAAATTATGACACCTTATCTTCAAAAAATATAATGAAACACCTGATTCTTTCAAAACATCTAAACATAATTCAGTTAAAATTATGTCAATTAAAAATTTAAAAGACACAAAAAATGTTTGGATTAATAAAATATTTAGATGGAGAGAACTATAGTTAGCATGTGTTTCTTTTCATCATTAAGAAATGACTAAATTTGGTCCAAAAATAGAGTATTACATTAATGAAGAAAATAACCAAAATATAGCCTATTCTAAAGGAAATCTGTTTTGCAACACTTGGGACTCCATATAGAAATGTATTGGCCTTAATATCATTATGTAACTTAAATAAACCATGCCTTCTCGAGATATGATTTTTGAATAATAAGCAACTGTTATAAATTAGCATCTTATCCTCTGAATATAACCTTTTTTTTTTTTTTAAAGCTGCAGCCAGAAAAGCAAATCAATAATTCAGTGATGGTATTTCTACTGAGAAGCTAAGTAAATGTACACCAAGTACACTGCATGTGCAATTTAACTTAATTCAGAAATAGAGTTTACTGAACATGTCCCTCTTTCTCAGCTATTAGATTCTCAGCTGAGCTTTTGGCAAGTGCGGATCATTCAATTTAGTTGCAAATGGTTTGACTAGAGCCTGGAGTGATGATATTCTGAGCTTTTGATTCAAGGGTTACTCACATGATTTAGATTCTACATGAAGGAAGAAAAGCTGGCTTTCTCATGACATTTAGGAAGTTTTAGTTGTGTCTTCCTTCAGAGAAGAGGCTTCTCCTTAATTAATTTGTTGGTGCAGAATAAAAATCTGGGTGAGAGCTTAGAACAACCCCCCCCCCCAAAAAAAAAAAAGAGAGAGAGAGAGAGAGAGAGACTTGGGATTGGGAAAATTAAAGAACACAGAGCAAGCTACAAGACTATTTTTATGTGTCAGAAAGATGGTATAAATGACACATGAGAGAGGACAGCACTGGAGACAAACTATAAAATTGTGATAACAGAGGCTGATGTAAAACTGAACCATTCGAATACACATGAGAGAAAAACAGTTGGGTATGGTGGTACACACCTGTAATCTCAGTACTTTGGAAGCTGAGACAGGAGGGTCACAGGTTCAAGACCAGCCTCAGCAAGCCTTAGCAAGTAATGAGACCCTGTTTCAGAACAAAAAATAGAAAGGACCAGAGGTGTAGCTCAGAGGCAGAATGCCTCTGTGTTTAATACCCAGCATATCTCTCTCTCTCTCTCTCTCTCTCTCTCTCTCTCTCTCTCTCTCTCTTTCTCTCACACACACAGACACACACACAGAGTTTTAAAGACATAAATACATATAGTGGAAATGGAGGAGTCCATGGTAATTCTAAAGTTCTTACTTAGCCGGGCGTGGTTGCGCACGCTTGTAATCCCAGCATTGGGGAGGCTGAGACCGGAGGATCCGGGTTTGTGGCCAGTCTCAGCTACCTAGTGAGGCACTCCGCAACTTAGTGAGACTCGGTATCAAAATAAAAGAATAAAAAATAGGGCTGGGGGTGTAGCTCGGAAGTAGAATGCCCCTGAGTTCAACCCCCAGTACCGCAAAAATAAATAAATAAATAAATAAATAAATAAATAAATAAATAAATAAATAAATAAAGTTCTTAGTTAACATGGGTGACAGTTCAGTAATGGAAAAAAATGGGAAACAGCTCAACCAAATTTTGGAAAATATTCTAAATATGAAATCAAAGAAAATAAATGAAATAGGCATATAAGTTTATGAAAATAGTGTACTTTCTAGATAATAAGAGATATCTAAAAAACAACTTCAGATAATGTATCATGATTGAAGAATATTCAAGGAATATTCCATCAAACAAGGAGCAGGTGTTTTTACAAAGCCATTTGGGATGGATTGGCTATGGCATTTGAGAAGGGACTGGGGAGAGAGTAAGGATAATTTTCATTCAGGAAGTTGCCTTGAAACTAAGAATTAAAAAATAATAAACCAGTATGGTTGGAATTCAGATTGGAATATGGCAGCTACTAGACATAATCTAAGTGATATTTACTGGATTGGGTACACTGTTCCTGGGGAACAATTTAGTGTCTCCAGATGAAACAGTGATCAATGATTTTGTACCAGAAATATGCAATATCTTCTATAAATCCACATCAGCAAAAATATTATGCTTGTTTGATTTCACCCACTATGATTAAAAATGCAGCACGAGAGAAAAATCTAGAAAGTCTGCAATTAAATATATTAACTAATTCCTATTTTAAATTCTGACTAGTTATAGATTCACAGGAATTTTAAAAAATAGTAAAGACTCACATACTCTTTACCTTGTTTCTTATAGTGGTAATAACTTACATAGCTATAGCACAATAAAAACAACAGGAAATTAAGTCAACTTTGATATATTACTTTTAACTTAATGGACCTTACTTAATTTCACTTTTTAAAAAACTGCTATTAATCTGTGTGTATGCAGTTCTGTGAAATTTTATCCAATGCAAAATTTACTTCACCATCCATACAATCAAGATAACAAAGCTATTTATCACTACAAAACAATTATCTTGAGAAATCTCTTTGCATTTATTCTCTTCCTGCTGTCCAAATCCAGGTACTGTTCTCTGGTAAGCACAAATTGATCCTTTATTCCTCTGATTTTTGTAAATGCAAAAAGTGTTACATAAATGGAGCCATCCAGTATTCTTTTCTAATCAGAATGGTCTTGAGATTCACTCATGCTGTTGCATGTATCAACAATTCATTCCCTTATATTTCTGTACAGTATTCCATTGTATAAATATTCCAAACTGCATTCATCTACTCAGCCATTGAAGGAAATGGTTGCTTCCAGGATTATGCTATTATAGATAAAGCTTCTATGAATATTTGTGTATCTTTATTTGAGTAAATAGAAGTTTTTAATGACATTGGAAAAATCTCCAAGAGAGTGATTGCTGCATCATGTGGTTAACACTTGTTTTCTTCTGTTAAAAAAAACTGCCACAATGGTGTTATTTTTATTGTGACAGAATTTTTGCTTGTTTTTGTTTTGTTTTTGGTGTTGAGGATTGAATCGAGACATTCTCTCTCTGAGCTACAAGCTGCACTGGTCTCCTGTCTCACCCTCCCAAGTATTGGGATTACAGACATGCCCCACTGCACTTGGTTTGTGACACTTTTGTAGTATACATTCTTGACAAATTTCTTTTCAACAATAATGTTATCAACCTTGAAATATCCTTTGCAATGTACATTCTAGATAATACTGTCTTTCTACCAATACCTACAGTATCTAGAATGTAGTATTTTACACTTTGGTAAAAATGAAATAAGATGAAAGAGCTATTATGAGCAACCCAGGCAAACATTCTATTTAATTACATATCCATTTTTATTTCAATAGTCCTTGCTCTATCTTAGAATTGTGTTAGGTCTGAAAACGAGTTCTAGTTCTATAATTTTTTCTTTGTTTTTCCATATGTTTCTTTTCAACTGCTGATTATTTCTAGTTGCTAATCCTAAGGAATTTTATGATAATATGTCATAGTGTAGGTTTTTAGGCCCTTTTCTCATTTATCTTTTGTGTGTGTTGGGGATAGAACCTCAGTCCTCACATTCACTTTCTTTTTTATTGGGATTAATTAATCTTCTTTAATCTATAGATTTACAGATTTTTCAAATGTGAAAAGAAAAACCAGTGGAAGTTATTTTTCAAATTTTATTTTCTTGATATCTTTCTTTTGAAATTTCAAAAACTGAGGAGAGCCCAAGATAGCAATTGAGAGAAATGCCTCTTCTCAAGCTCTGTAAAACTTGAATCAAAACTGCCATAAAAGCAGCTTCTTGATGGAAGAAAAAAGCAGTGAAAAAGTGAACAAAGTAATGAAAATTGAAACACAGCTGAACAAAACCCAGAAAGCAGACTTGGGAGAGCAAAGAAGCCTTAAACACTGGTTTAAGGACCTAAGGACCTTAAGCATCTAAGGACCTCCTGCATACCCAGCAACCAAAAGTGGAGTAAGTAAGTACAGAAATCCACATGCTAATCAGGAGACCTATCCCTGAATGATCTATAGTGACTGGAAAGCCTAGAATGACCAGCTTAAATCTGGGCAGGGACACCCCAGCTCACCTCTCCCTTTAGAGCTAGAGTAGCACTCAATTATATGTTAACTGCATGGCCACAGGGGCTCCTGTTGCAAACCATAGACTTGGTCTCCCACCCATCTAGGAGTTGAAGAGGAGCAGAAATATGGGAGGGAACCAGAGCACACAGGGCATAGAGATGTTACAGGCCCCCAGGAAAATGCCATGCATTTAGATTGTACACCTGTCACCTGCAAACGCAGAGAGAAAAACACAGACACAGGGCCTGTGGAAAGCATGGACCCTTGGGCTTAAATTGGGTCCAGATCCAGTGATGTCCACTGTTACATAGACAAAGAGTGGCACAGGGACAGGCCCTCCAGGGAGCTCAGAGACACAATATTCCAACAGGAGAGGCACCAGTGGAACTCAGTACCTACACTGACAGAGAGAGACATCAGGTCAGGGTCCTAACTACTTCAAGTGACTCACGAGGGGGTCCACAAAAGGACATCACCATTGTAGGGGATTGAGCAAATAAGAATGCCTGAAATATGCTCAAAAATCTAATATAGTTAATAAACATTTAAAAGCTGAAAATATCAATGTAGATTCAATAGGACTGCAGAGGCCAAGTCTGCTCTGTACTTATATACTTGCAGGTTTTTTTTTTTTTTTCTATGTTTTGCTTTGTATTGCTTTGCTTTATTTGTGTGCTTTTGTTTGTTTTTTGGGATGGTTGGTTGGCTGTTTTGTTTTTTGCTCATTTGTCTGCTCTCTTCCTCATCCCATTTACAAGCTTCCTCCATCTTTCCTATCTATATTCTTCTCTTCAACACTTTTTGTCTCTTTCCTTTTTCCTTTTTTCCCTGTTTATATCAAGACCATTTCACACATAAATACTCTACATTGACTACTAGAATACCCCCACATATCTACTATCTCTAAACTCTACCATATGTCACCTTAATACATTCAAACTCTTAGTCCACTGGATCATATCTTCTACTTTACCTACTCACATACATCACTGTGGCTTCTCCCCCTTCACCCAACCTTCACCACTGAACACAACACAACCTGACATTGTATATACCAGTGAACACCTCTAAATTCCTACTGCAGAGATTAGACCAGAGAGGTGAACCATCAGAAATGACTGCCAGACACCAAGGATAAACTCACCTCAGCTGGTAGAAGAAATAGCTCAACACGTCCCACATAGAGGTTTAAAAATGCAGAGGGTACCAGCTGTTCTACTCATGCCACAGAGATGAATACCCATAAGAGAAGCAAAAAACAGACCCTAGAAATCACCAAATGACACCACTGCAGTGGGCAGAAGGAGCCCTAGAGTAATTGCAACTCAGTAAAAGATACTATTCACAGAAAGAAAGTAGAAATAAGAAACCTATAAACTGAGAGAAAGCTAGCAAAAGCAAGAAGCAAAGATATAAACTTAAGAACAAAGAAATAATGGGAAGGAAAAATAGCAAAGGAACAATAAGCTGCTACAATCTCACAATAACAGAACTCACCAACACAGAAATGCAGAGATTACCAGAAGAACAATTCAGATCTTTAGTAGTAGTAATGATACAAGATTCCTGAAAAGAATGCAGAGAGAGTAGAAATAAGGGAATGAATAAACAAAGAATCTGACATCCTGAATAGGAATCAAAGAGAAGCCTTGAAGGGAGTGATGGACATAGAAGATGCAATAATTGAAGTGAAGTCATCAATACAAACTATAAACAATAGATTAGACCACATGGAAAAATACAGTATCATTCTTAGAAGATGACCAATCCAAAATGGAAACATAGTAAAAATTTAGAAAAAAAAATTGACAGCATGAGTGGGACATCGATGAGATCTGGGACAATTCTACAGAGCTAACCTAGGAATAATAGGCATAGAAGAGGAATTAGAAGTTGAAACTAATGGAGTAAGCCATCTTTTTAAAGAAGTAATGTGAAGCAATTTTCCAAACATTGAAAGAAAAGTTGACACACAGGTACAAGAAACATACAGAACCCCCTCTGGACAGGATGAAAGAAAAGGTTCACCACATCACATAATAATCAAATTGACTAATATAGAGGCCAAGGAGAGAATCTTCAAGGCAACAAAAGTAAAATACCAAGTGACATTTAGAGACAAACCACTTAGAATCACTCCAGAACTCCCAAACCAAGTCACAAAAGTGAGGAGGGCCTGGGAAAACATATTCCAAATTCTGTAAGAAAATAATTTGTAGCCAAGATTCTCCTACCCATCAAAACTATCTCTCAAAATCAACAAGGAAGTAAAAACCTTCCAGGACAAACATAAGCTGAAAAATTTATGTCTTTCAAGTCAACACTAGAGAAAATACTCAAAGAGAATAACTACAAAGAAGAACAAATAAACATCAGAACCAGAGAAGCAATAATTTCTAGAAAGCAAACAACTAAGCAAAGAAGAACAAACATTACCTCAAACACTATACTTAGAAGACCCAACAAAGTCAACCAAAAAACTCACTGAACTGATCAACAAATTCAGCAAAGTGTCTGGATACAAAATCAATCTTAAAAAAACAGAAGCTTTCCTGAATGCCAACCAGAAATCCACTGAAAAAGAAATCCAGAAAACAATTCCACTCACAATAACATCCTGAAAAATAAAATAATTAGGAATAAACCTAACCAACAGGTAAAAGACCTCTATAAGGAAAACTATTGAAAGTTGAAAAAAGAAACCAAGGAACACCTTAGAAGATGGAAAGATCTTCTATGCTCTTAAATAGGAAGAATTAATATCATCAGAATGGCCATCTTCTCAAAAGTAATCTATAGATTCAAAATGATACCCACTTAATTACCAAATTCACTCTTCACAGACATAGAAAAATGTCCTTAGATTCATGTGGAACAACAAAAAACCCAGAATAGCCACAGTAGTTCTTAACAACAAGAACCATGCAGGAGGCATCACAATATCTGACTTCACACTATACAATAAAGCAATGGTAATAAAAACAGCATGGTATTGGTACAAAAACAGACACAAAGACCAATGGAACAGAATAGAAGAATCAGAAACAAAACCCACACACATGCAGTCAATTGATTTTTGACAAAGGAGCCAAAAACATACACTGGAAAAAAGACAGCCTCTTCAACAAATGTTGTTGGCAAAACTGGTTAACCATATGCAGAAAAATGGAAATAAATCTCAGTTTCTCACCCTGCACAAAAGTCAATTCAAGATGGATCAAAGACCTGGAAGTCAGATTAGAGACCTTGTAGCTACTTGAAGAAGTCATAGGTCCAATACTTCAACACCTAAGCACAGGAAAAAACTTTCTCAACAAGACCCCAAAGGCATAAGCAACTCAAAGGAAGATCAATACATAGAGTTTCATTAAACTGCAAAGCTTATGTTCAGTAAAAGAAACTATCAAGAAACTCAACAGAGAGCCCACAGAATGGGAGTCAGCTACTCTTTCAATAGAGGACTAATATCTAGAATATACAGAGAACTCAAGAAACTCACAGCTAAGAAAACAAACAACCTAATCAAAAAATGGGCAAAGGATCTAAATAAACACTTCACAAAAGAAGAAATACAATGACCAATAAATGTATGAAAAAAATATTCAAAATCATTAGCAATCAGAGAGATGCTAATCAAAACTATCTTGAGCTTTAACCTAACTCCAATTAGAATGGCAATCATCAAAAATACAAACAACAACAAATGCTGGAAATGATTTGGAGAAGTGGGAACCCTAATATATTGTTGGTGGGATTGAAGATTAGTGCAACTACTTTGGAAAACAGAATGGCGGCTCCTCAGATGAATGGGACTAAATCTACCATGTGATCCAGCAATACTACTTCTAGGTATAGAAGAGAATGGAAAAGAATGGAAACCAAACTATCAGACTGATGCATGTGTATCTATGTTTATATCTACATAATTCACAATTGCAAAACTATGGAACCAACCAAGATGTCCATCATCAGATGAATGGATTACAAAGCTATGGAATATATACACAATGGAATTTTACTCAGCCATAAAGAACAAATCATGTCATTTGCACGGAAATGTGTGAAACAAAAACATTATGCTAAGTGAGATTAGTCAGTCACAAAAAGTAAAAAAAAAAAAACCATATACTTTACCTAGTATGTGGAAGCTATGGAGAAAGTGGGACATAAGAGGAACTCTAGATGAAGAAGGAGAAACCTTAGATGAGCAAAGAATGTGACTTAACTGAAGGTGATGGGCTGGGTGGAGGGAAACACCCTACTGCACATGATGTACTTTCACAAACATATCAAAATCAATCACTAAACTGAACTTGAGAAGGAGGGAGGAGAGGTAGTGGGGAGGGAATTGGGGAAGGGTTAAATGACAGATGTGTGCATGTATGCCTTTACCAGCTTATACCTAACAAAGATGCATGATTACAATGCACCAAAAAAAAAAAAAAAAACCTCATCTCTCAATAATCACACTAATATAAATGGCCTCAATTCCCCAATAAAAAGACACCAGGTGGCAAAATGGATTAAAAACTAAAATTCATGGATATGCTGCCTGCAAGAAACATACCTTACAAGCAAACATACCCATAAACTACAGGTGAAGGGCTGGAGTAAGGTAATCCATGCTAATGGAACTGGAAGACAAGCATGAGTCGCAACTATGATATCAGACAAATTATACTTCAACAATAAGCTTATCAGAAGAGACAAAGTAGGTCATTTTTATTAGTATAAGGAAAAATTCAGCAAGAAGAAATAACAATAGTCAACATTTTATGACCCAAACATAGGTGCAGCCACTTTCATAAAACAAACTCTTCTTAATATAATGTCACACATAGATCCCAATACAATAATACTGGGAGACTACAATACTCCTCTCACATCACTAGACCGTTCTTCTAGACAAAAGGTCAGTAAAGATGCTTTAGACCTGAAGAATACCATAAACCAAATAACCAAATGGACCTATTAGACACATACAGAATATTTCACCCACTGCAGCTGAATTCTTGTTTTTCTCAGCTGCCCATGGAAACTTCTCCAAAATATACCACATTCTGGGCAACAAAGTGAGCACTGGCAAATTAAAAAAATGTAACATAATTCCCTGTGTCTTTTCAGACCACAATGGAGTAAAACTAGAAAGCAACTATAAGAAGACCCAAAGTAACCACGTAAACACATGGAGAGTGAACACCACACTGCTGAAAGAGGAATGTGACATAGAAGAAGAAGAGAAATTTAACAATTCCCAGAAAAAAGAAAAACAGAGATACAACATATCAATTTTATAGCACTGAGTGCCCACCTAAGAAAAACAGAAAATCACCAAATAACATAATGACATAGCTCAATGCCCTTGAAAAACAAGAAGAGTATAACTCCAAAGCCAGTAGAAGACACGGAATTATTGAAATCAGAACAGAAATTAATGAAATAAAGAATGAAAAATACAGAAAATCAGCAAAACTAAAAGCTGATTTCTTTAAATAATAAACAAGGTAGATAAACAATTAGCCAAATTAACCAAAAGAAAAAGAGAAACAACCCAAATTACCAAAATAAGAGATGAAAAAGTGGTATTACCACCAACAGTGTGGAAACCCAGAGGATCATCAGAAACTACTTTGAAAAACTATAATCCAACAAAATGGGAAATCTAGAAGAAATTGACAAATTTCTAGACACATACAACCTTCCTAAATTGAGTCAAGAAGATATGAAAAACTTAAACTGATCAATAGCAGTCAAAGAGATAGAAGCAACAATATAGGGTTTACCATCAAACAAAAGTCCAGAACCAGTTTCACAAGTGAATTTCATAAAACCTTTAAAAAGAGCTAATCTCAATACCCCTCAATCTATTCCATGAAATAGAAAGAAAATGGACTCTCCCAAACACATTTTATGATGCCAACATCACATTAATACCAAAGCCAAATAAAGACAGCTCAAG
Source organism: Graphiurus murinus (assembly GCA_004027655.1). Classification (NCBI taxonomy): domain Eukaryota; kingdom Metazoa; phylum Chordata; class Mammalia; order Rodentia; family Gliridae; genus Graphiurus; species Graphiurus murinus. The sequence continues at coordinate 16,680 of PVLC010022537.1, forward strand.
AAAAGAAAACTATAGGCCTGTATCACTGATGAACTTATGTGCAAAACTGCTAAACAAAATACTAGCAATGCGCATTCAAAACCACATCAAGAAAATTATACACCATGACCAAGTCAGGTTCATCCCAGTAATGCAAGGCTGATTCAACATACAAAAACAATCTATGTAATTCAGCGCATAAACAGAAGCAAAGACAAAAATCATATGATTTTGTCAATGGACACTGAAAATGCATTTAATAAAATCCAACACCCATTCATGCTAAAAGCACTGCAGAGAATGGGAATAAAAGAAACATACCTCAACATCATAAAGGCAATATACAACAGTCCCACAGCCAACATCATATTAAATGGGGAAAAACAGTAAGAGTTTCCACTAAAAACAGGAACAAGAAAAGGATGTCCATTATCACCACTTCTGTTCAGTATAGTACTTGAAACTCTAGCCAGAACAGTAAGGCAATAGAAGAAAATAAAAGGCATACAAATAGGAAAAGAAGAATTAAAACTATCCCTTTCTGCAGATGACATGATACTATACTTAGAAGACCCAACAAACTCCACCAAAAGGCTTATCAAACTGATCAACAAATTCAGCAAAGTTTCTGGATACAAAATCAATCTTAAAATATCAGAAGCCTTCCTGTATGCCAATAATAAATCCACTGAAAAAGAAATCCAGAAAACAATTCCACTCATACTAGCACCCTGAAAAATAAAATACTTAGTGATAAACCTGACCAAGGAGGTAAAAGACCTCTATAAGGAAAACTATAAAAAGTTGAAAAAAGAAATCAAAGAAGACCTTAGAAGACCGAAATATCTTCCATGCTCTTGGATAGGCAGAATAAATATCATCAGAATGGCCATTCTCCAAAAAGTGATCTATAGATTCAATATGATACCCATTTAGTTACCAACGCCATTCCTCACAGACATAGAAAAATGTCCTTAGATTCATGTGGAACACCAAAAAGCCCAGAATAGCCACAGTAGTTCTTAGCAACGAGAATCATGCAGGAGGCATCACAATATCTGACTTCAAAGTATACTACACTACCACATTAATAAAAAATAGCATAGTATTGGTACAAACACACACACCGACCAATGGAGCAGAGTAGAAGAATCAGAAACAAAACCCACACACAAACAGTCAATTGATTTTTTACAAAGGAGCCAACAATATACACTGGAAACAAAACAGCCTCTTCAACAAATGGTGTTGGCAAAACTGGTTAACCATATGCAAGAAAATGGATATAAACCCCACTTTCTTACCCTGCAAAAGAGTCAATTCAAGATGGATCAAAGACCTGAAGTCAGGCTAGAGACCTTGTAGCTACTCAAAGAAGGCATAAATTCAACACTTCAACACCTAGGCACAGGTAAAAACTTTTTCAACAAGACCCCAGAGGCACAAGCAACTCAAAGGAAGATCAATACTTGGGATTGCATTAAAAGGAAGAGCTTCTGTTCAGTAAAGGAAACTATCAAGAACCTCAACTGAGAGCCCACAGAAATGGGAGAAAAGTTTTGCCAGCTACTCCTCCAATAGAGAACTAATATCTAGAATATACAGAGAACTCAAGAAACTCACAGTTAAGAAAACAAATAACTCAATCAAAAAATGGGCAAATGATCTAAATAGATACTTCACAAAACATACATGATGTGTGCATGTATGCCTTTACCAGCTTGTGTCCAACCAAGATGTATGATGCACATGAGGTACTTTCACAAAAATATCAAAGTCAATCACTAAACTGAACTTGAGAAGGAAGGAGGGCAAGAGAATGAGGTAGAAATTGAGGAAGGATTAAATGAGACATGTGTGCATGTATGCCTTTACCAGCTTGTATCTAACAAAGATGTATAATTACAATGCACCAATAATAAAAAAAATACACCAATAAAATAAAGAAGGTTGAAAGTATTATAGCACTTGTTTTGGAAATTTGCCATTTAAAAAGTGTCACATAAAGCCGGGCATGGTGGCGCACACTTGTAATCCCAGCATTTGGGAGACTGAGACTGGAGGATCCAGGTTCGAGGCCAGCCTCAGCTACCGAGTGAGGCACTCCGCAACTTACTGAGACCCAGTTTCAAAATAAAGAATAAAAAATAGGGCTGGGAGTGTAGCTCGAAGGTAGAATGCCTCTGAGTTCAATCCCCAGTACCGAAAAAAAAAAAAAAAGTGTCACATAAATGTTTTGATGCTTGAGTGGATTAAAATTAACATAAATACTAATATTAGGAAAAAGAATTTATTTGTTCAGATGAACTGTATACAATAAAATGCCTGATTATCATATCAAAGTTAATCACTAAAATCAACATGAGAAGGGGAGGGATGGCATAGGAATTGGGAATAGTTAAATGAGAGGTGTATGCATGTATTCCTCTACCAACTTGTAACTTACAAAGATGTATGATTACAATCCACCAATACAAAAAAAAACTTTATAAAACCTTAATAACTCAATCAATAAAAAGAAACCTCAATATCCTAGGTATTTTGCCTTTTGAAATTATCATATATGCCATTGATACTCTTCAGTTCATTTTATTTTTATTTGTTTAATTTATTTGGTATCTTTTTATGTTCTCAAATTCACTATTCTTTTGCAGTATGCAATATATCTTTAAAATCATGTAGTATATTTTTCAAATCACACATTGAATGTCTCTTCTCTGGAAATTTGATTGGAATATCTTTCACATCTTCCATGCTATTTCTCCTAGTTTCTTTTATACTTTATTTATTTATTTATTTATTTATTTATTTATTTATTTATTTATTTATTTATTTATTTATTTGGTACGGGGATTGAACTATGGAGCATTCTACCTCTGAACTACTCCTCCAACCTTTTTTATTCTTGATTTTGAAACGAGGTCTCATAAGTTGCAGATTTCCTCCTCCTGTCTCAGGCTCCTAAGTACTAGGATTACAAGTGTGCACTACCAAGTCCAACTCTTCTAGTTTCTTTTTTTTTTTTTTTTTTGCAGTACTGGGGATTGAACTCAGGGGCATTCTACCTCCAAGCTATACCCCCGGCCCTATTTTTTATTCTTTATTTTGAAACAGGGTCTCACTAAGTTGCGGAGTGCCTCACTATGTAGCTGAGGCTGGCCACGAACCCGGATCCTGTGGTCTCAGCCTCCCGAATGCTGGGATTACAAGCGTGCACCACCACGCCCGGCTCTCTTCTAGTTTCTTAATACAAGAAAAATAGACAATATTAAAATATTTGTATAATAATTCTATAATCTGTGTTATTTCTGTATGAGTCTCAACTAATTTTCCCCTTTAATTATGAGTTGTATTTTCTAGCTTTTTGCATCCCTGATCATTTATGGTTGCCAGATATGGTGAATTTTATCTTCTTGTATTTATGATATTTTTACATACCAACAAATACACATCTTTAAACTTTGTTATCAGATTTGGCAAAGTTACCTGGAAATAACTTGATTCTTTTAGGTCCGAACTTCAGGTTTAATTTCTGTATTTTTGTAACAAATTACTACCAAGTTAATGATTTAAAAATAAAATACACTCATTATCTCAAAGTTTCTGTGATTTAAGTTGCAAGATACTGCTTAACTGGGTCTTCTTTTCAGAATCTCATTCCTGCATATGATACCTTTTGTTTTTTCCTATCCTAGAACTCAGAGTCTTCAAAGCTCTAGTGGTTGTTAGCAGAATTAAGTTCTTGCAGTTGTAAGATCCAATTTTCTGACTGGCTGTGAGCCAGGTTCCAATTCTCACTGCTAGAAACCTCTGAAATCTCTTAACACATGCCTTTCTCACAATATGGTGGGTTACTTTTTCAAAGAGATCAGGAAAATCATTCTCTTCTAAATGAGCCCAGGCCCCCCTTCAAGGGCTTCTACTTGATTAAACAGGCCCACACCAGATAGTCTCCTTTTTTATTAACTAAAACATCAGCAAACTTGAAACTCTATACCTGCAAGCTCCCTTTGCCTCTGCTATATAACATATTCTAAGTGTGAATATGACATCCCATGAAATTCACACATCACATCTATATGCAAAGGAATAGGATTATACAAAACACATACATTGGGGCAAGAATCTTGGTGAACATTTTAAAGTTCTGCCTGCCACACTTGGGCAAAATTAAAGAACCATTTAACTCAGGGTTAGTTTCCCACCATACTGACAAAATAACATTGGCATTCTAACCAAAGCCTTTTTGATTGTGAGGTTCTCTACTTAGGCTGTTTGGAACAGGAACTCCTCCTGGCTAGGTAGGATGTACAGTCACTGTCTTATTCTCATATTGACTTTTTCTGCATCTCTGTTATTATTATATACATATAATGATCAATATCCACCTCAGTACTTGAAAGGGATTCTGTGCTAATCTAGGTAGTTCCGTTTCTGTTTGTCGTTCTCTTCACCAGTACTCTGCCCAGCAAACTCTTTCTACCTTGGTTTCTCTGGACTCACCTCCATTTCCTCCATTCAAGTGTCCATGGAAACTTGTCCCAGAGAATAAACAGGAGCAATCATGAGGCCTACCTCTTTTGCTTGCCATCTCTCACAAACCAGTGGCATTTGTTGTCTGATTTGCAATGTCTTTCGTGCTATTTTTCACATTTGTCTGATATTTCAGATACTTCAGGTTGTATGGATCCTTTTTACTTATGCTTGCTTGCTTGCTTTATTTATTTATTTATTTATTTATTTATTTTTATTATTTATTTTTGCAGTACTGGGGATTGAATCCAGGGTCATTCTACCTCTGAGCTACACCCCAAGCCCTATTTTATTTTTTTTATTTTGAAAAATTGTCTCACTAAGTTGCGGAGGATCTCAATAGTAGCTGAAGCTGGTCATGAACCTGTGATCCTCCTGTTTCAGCCTCTCAAGTACTAGGATTATAAGCATGCACTACCATAATTTTATACAGTTTTAAAAATACTTTTATGCATTTTTAAGTCATTCAAATGTTTCTTGAAGTTACTTTTGCCTTTCCCTTTCCAAATTCACAATTATGTCAGAATTATCTTACTACTCTCCACTCAAAAAAACTATTCATCAGTCCAAAACAGCTATGGAATATATTTGTAATTCCTATTACTATCTTTTACCATAACTATCTTTTATTAACTCGACTTCTAAATTAATCTAAAATGATTCTTCTTCACATATAAAAATGGACTCTATAGTTTTCCTCAAAATTACTTAGTACCCTGTGCATCCAATATTTTCATACTGTTAATGATGAATAAAATATTTTTCTCTCACACATCTCCCCATTGTTGAAAAATTTCAAAGACTTTGTTTTTCATTTCTAAGGCTGCTTCCTTAAGGAAATCTTCCTTAAATTTACTTACATGACTTTAAAAAATTAATTTCTATTGTCCTGAAGAGCTTAGACTCTCTTAATGACAAAACATCTCTACTTTGTGTTGCACTTAGGATGTACATGGTAGATGCATCCTCTTAGAATGAAAAGCTTTTAAGATCTATGTACAAAACATTCTCACTCCATGTCTTATTCCTTCTCCCCCACATAAATATATTCCTAAAACTTCTAAATAAATTCTTTATCCCTGTATATAGATAGTAATATCAAAACAAAGAGAATGATTAGCTTAGATCAATCATGTTCTCAAGTAGAGGGTGAGTTGACATACAACCATATAGTTTTGATATTTATAGTACTGTTTAGATTATTCTGTAGCAGTGATGAAAGAGTAAGATGGATTGAGAACATAATTGCTTTGGTAGAGATAAATCTACAGGAAATATTACAAAAGATATAATAACCAAAGGGAATAATTTTGTGGAACAAACTGTTTGCTAAGGCATGACAGGAGCACTCTGCTTTTACTAGTATATCTTTAAAAATTAATATTGGTAGTAGATATGTGAAATTTTTCTGCAACCTAAAGTATACTCTTTTCCCAATAAAAATATTCATGTGGGTAGAAAGAGATAGTTGGTAACACATATGTAACAAAATAAAGTATATATTTTAATTATGGGTATTTTGAATTGTAAGTCTGTTATAGAAGAAGACACCCTATGGAAAGGAAGCCATGAGAAAGCTACGCAAGTCATGTGATAACTTAAAAGCTGAAGTAAATGGCAAAGGCAAAATGAGCTAATGACACATGGTATGAGTATGTGTGTGTGTGTGTGTGTGTGTGTGTGTGTGTGTGTGTGTGTGTAACATCTTACTAAGAAACAATGCTACACAATATATGAATGAGATCTTTAATATATTTAAGAATTTGAGAAATAAAATAATTGTTTATAAATGTATTTTTTATTAAAATTGCATTTCAATTTCCTTTTGTCTCATGGGTATATTCACATGATTTTAATGTCTGAAAATACTTGAGTATATCCAAATATCACCAATTCAAGTACAGGAGATATGGAGGGAAAAGTATCATATTTGTTATTTAATATGAGGAAGCTATAACAGGGGCTCCCAAAAAACTTATTTGGTTTACTGTCCTCTTTTCAGAAAGAAAAAATTACTCAGAACCCTCCTAGAAATCAACTTTCTTGAAATGAATAGTAAGAAATGTGCCTCCTTTTATGAATTTGTGTTTCATTTCTCCCCCAAGGGGGTGGTATCACCCACTTTGGGAACCTGTGGCACTAGATGTTCATTTTAACTTCGATTTTCCTATTCCTACTGTAAAACTTATACAGTATAGGAATCTATTATATTTATCTTGAAGAGTTCTGTTCAGAGAACTATAGGTAAGATACTGAGCATGACATAATACATAGGATACAGGAAACTCCAAGAACAGCTGCAGATGCTACTTTTCAGATGATATTAGAGACTTAACGACTATGCTTTTTGTCAACCCATCTATTAACCCCACCTTACCCGCTTCATTCATCAAACAAATTACTTACTACAAAAGGATGTTATTTAACTTGTAAGTAGGGAATGATTCTATGCAGGTACATGGGTTCATTGGAATTACTATTTACCTTTTTAAAAATACCCCCCACTCATATATCTTTGAGTGTTTTTTTTTTAATAAAAACCTGAGTCCTACTGATTTATATTTTATGATGAGGAAAATATGAAATCAGTTTATACATACCGTCCAGCTGATTCTTATACTCATAAATGTTTAAAGAGTCATTGTTCTGAAGGTAAAGAAATTTGGTTGCTTTCCCTTTTATCATGAGTGGAAAAACTCCTTTTATTAAGTGAAACTTTAGGTATTTTTATGATATAATCCAATTCGATTCAAGTCACATTTATTGATTAGGAAAGTGCAATGTGCTTGACTATTTGTAGAAGGCACATACATGCCTAAAATGTGGTGCCACTTAAAGCACTGTATGAGTTCTGGGGTGAGAGTGATTAATGTCACTTGCAGAGGATGGAGGTAAATTTCCCAGAGAGTGCCTTTGAGCTGAGAATTGAAATACGAGGTGGAATTTAATAGAGAAAAGAAGAGAGAGGCATTCTGGGTGAGAGAATGGCTCAGGGCAAAGGCAGAAAAATGTGAATGAGACATAATTTGTTCTGGAAACCGAGATAGGAGTATGGTGGAGAGGAGAGGGAGACTTTCTTTTTGTCAGTCCCTTGGGACTTTATTCTGGTGCATGGCCTTTTATTATATCATTATTGAATACTTGCTGAGTAGAACTAAATATGAGCCTAAATATTTAACCCAATGTTTACTTTTTATATTGCTATAATCTAATATCACAGATGACTGTTTTAGGGCTCACAAGTTATAATGTGTGCACCCAAGCCTCATTTTACCCTCATTTCAGCTAGCCTCATTTCAGTGAGAAAAGTTTTTGTGCTTGAATACAGATTATTCCTGCTTAAAAGGAGGACTGTTGATGTTGGATTCCCAAAATGCAGATTTTTCATGCACATAATTGTTGCAGGCATGTTAAGTCCTTTTCATTCTCTCTGTCTTTTCTTCCTGCATTTTCAGATCTTCCTTGAAACTGATTTCTACCCTTTTCTGTGAAGATGTGCAAACACAAGACTTAACTGCATAGCTTGTGGCAGACAAAATAATTGTCGATCTCCTCACTCCTCTCAAAGATATTCACATCCCGAATTCAGCAACCTGTTACTTTACATGGAAAAATAGACTTAGCTTATGTGATTGACCTAAGGAGACTTTCCTGAATTATCTTAATGGGCCCATTGTAACCAGAGGAGCTTTTTAAGGGAATAGCAGGAGGGTCACTGTCAGAGATGAGATGTAACAATTGAAGGACAGGTTGGAGTGATGTACTTTGAAGAACCGGGAGTGGATGTAAGGGGAGGGAGCCTCGAGAGAAGGAATGCAAATAACTTCTGGCAGGTAGAAAAGGCAAGAAAAACATTTCCCTAAAGTATCCAGAAGGAATGCAGCTCTGCTGATACTTTCAATTTAGTCCATAAACCCCATTTCAACTTTTGATCTCTAAAAGTATAAGACAATCCAGGTGTGTTATTTTATACCTCTAACTTTGAGCTACATTATGACGTTGGAAGTGGAAAGCTAATATTTATTCTGAGCATATAAGTACCTAGGGAGGGAGAGTTCAAAGTACAGTGCTCTCTTCCAGAATGTGCTGATCTCTTTCCCTTCTGTGAGGTCAACTGGAAGCAATGCAGTTCAAGAGACCACTTAGGAACTTAGTGGTAAATGATTGAGATCCATTTAGTTTGCTTACTTTGGCTTTGAAACTGGCCTGGAAGCTGTCTCATCCAAGATGGCCTAGAAAACTATGGAGGTGCCAAGGTCCTAGTGTCTTTTTTACCATGTCAAGTGCAGATTTGCATGCTTCTTGGCAAGATCAGTGTAGTGCAGATGGCCTATCTACACAGAAGTTGTTCTCTTTTGCCTCGTGCACCTAATTCATACTGCCAGGAATCGCTTGCCCTTAGGGTTCCCAGCAATGAAAACTGCCACTCTCCCATTTGAATATTCTCTTCTGTCTAGATTGTAACAACAGCTGTTCTTCAACTCTTGACTAGAGGGCAATGATTCTATGTGAGTGTGTTTGCCTATTTTTGATGGCAGGATTGATAAATGATGGTGTTTTCATACTGTACATTGTAGCTAACTGGTATTCTCCATTCTCTTTCCAATACTCTACAGAAATGTTATCTCATTGTTAACTATGCATTCACTCGTTTTGGATTTGTTTCTATCAGACTCAAACCTTTTTTATAAACTCTCAGATGGCACTTACATGATGATTCACTAACCAAAAGAAAAGACCTAATTGAGACTTTGCAGCACATAGCTTTCCTTATTAAGCTAATGCCATCTCTCTTGACAATAGTGACAGAACGAGGAGAGTACCAGAAGTTCCTTTGAGTTCACTAAGCCTGTATGCCTAAATACACTTAATTACAAGCCATCCTCAACCTTCTGAGAAGCAGAAATTGGAACAACACTGAAGTATGGTGGGACTAAAATTTGAAAGATGTCCAGAAGTGTGTATGTATATATGCATGGAAAGAGAGGGGGGAGGGAGAAAGAGAATGATGAAAAATGGAAACCTTTGTATACTGTTGGTGAGAATGTAAATTAATACAACCATTATGGAAAGCAGCATGGAAGCTCCTCAAAATTGAAAAAATAGAATCATCATTTGAATTAGCAATCCCACTACTGGAAATACAGCCAAAGGAAAGTAACTCAGTATGTTGAAGAGAGATGTGGATCCCCACGTTTTTCTGTAGTACTATTCACAATAGTTAAGTAATGGAAACAACAAAAATGTCCATCTGATGCAAAATAGATAAAAATGTGGTACATATACACAATACACACTATTCTGCTATATAAAAGAATGACATCCTGTCCCTTGTGATAATGTGGATGAAATCAGAGACCACTATATTAAGTAAAATAGCCAGACACAGAAACACAAATAGTA
>PVLC010022538.1:7324-26659 GCA_004027655.1 Graphiurus murinus
GTACTGGGGACTGAACTCAGGGGCGTTCTACCTCCGAGCTATACCCCCAGCCCTATTTTTTATTCTTTATTTTGAAACCGAGTCTCACTAAGTTGCGGAGGGCCTTACTAGGTAGCTGAGGCTGGCCGCGAACCCGGATCCTCCGGTCTCAACCTCCCAAATGCTGGGATTACAAGCGTGCGCCACCACGCCCGGCTATAAATATGTTACTTTCATGTAAATATAGTCAGTTATTGGGTAGTACGTGGCGGGAGTAGGAGGTACCCAGAAGCCCCTTGACTCTAACGCAGATTTGGAAATGAGCTAAATAGATGACCCTTGTGTTAAACTAAGTAATCAGCACTTCTTGGCTCAAGACAGAACTGTACAATGAAAGGACAGAATATGAGTCTGATACAATAATGGATCTTGACCATATCATTAATGGACAATAAAAACCATTAGGTGTGCTGGGCACCATTGCACCCACCTTTAATCCCAACTAATCAGGAGGCTGAGGAAGGAGGATGGCAAGTTTGAGGCTAGCCTGGACAACTTAGCAAGACCCTGTCTCAAAATTAAAATTAAAAAGGGCTGGGGATGTAGCACAATGGTAGAGCACTTAAGTGTGAAGCCTTGGGTTCAATCCCCAGTTTCATAAAATACAAAAAAACAGATGCCGTTAGCTAAAAAGCTGACAGAGAACTTGGTCATGGAAGGACTGGGATGCTGCCACCTGAGCCCACTGATCAAGCCAATCATCACTGCAGGTGGTATAGTTAGACATTATTGCCTTGAGCTATGTTAAAATAAGAAGTATACAGTACTATCTATTGAATATTTTTGCCTCAAAAAATGTAAATCCTAATTTAATTAAGTCTGTAGCTGTAGCCACTAGTTTATGGAAAATAAGAGATATAGAAGAAGAAGATAAAGGAAGAGAGGAAGTCATCAGACAAATCTAGAATGATGGGCATTCTACATCCAATTTCTCCAAATATCACAAAGGAAGGGTGAGGAAGTGTTAAAGAATAAAAGAAAGGAGATATAACAACCAAAGAACTAACCAATTGTAAAAGGTTATCTTTGAGATGAGGGAAATTTGAATAATAAGATGATATTAACACACTGTTGGCTAATTTTGTTAAATGTGTAAAGGCATGGTAATTATAGTTTCAAATGCTTCAACAATTTAAAGATGGGGGCAGGGGAGCAGTGAAGAAAGTGTGTTCCAGAAAGAAATTTAAAAATACAATAGAAGAGTTGAGCGTGGTGGTGCACGCTTATAATCCCAGTACTTGGGATGCTGAGACAGGAGAATTACAGCCTCTGTAACTTAGTGAGACCCTGTTTCAAAGTAAAGAATAAAAATAGGGCTGGGAGTGTAGCTCAGAGGTAGAATTCCCCTGGGTTCAATCCCCAGTACTGCTGCAAAAAAAAAAAAAATATATATATATATATATATATATATATATATATACATATATATATAATAGAAAGAGAGGGAAGGAAAGAGGGAGATGTAATCATGATATGTTTTCTAATTCTGCCATGAATACTTACACTGTCACAATAATATAAATGCTAAGTATGTTGTGTGTGTGTGTGTGTGTGTGTGTATGTGTGTGTGCGCTACTATTTTATTCTTTTATTTTGAAACAGGGTCTCTAAGTTGCTGAGGCTGGCCACGAACCTGTGATCCTCCTGCCTCAGCCTCCCACATACTGGGATTACAAGTGTGCACCACCACACCCATCTAAATAGGGTTTTAACTAAATATTAAGATAACCATACTGAAAAGAAGGGGAAGAGTGAAAGGGGAGGAGAGAGTGGTACAAGTGCTTAATAGTCATCTCCCATAAAAGACATGAAATAATGCCTAAAATAGTAAACCAAAGACTAGCAATTTGAGCCTATCAGCTAGAAATGTGGAGGTAACTAGCAGAATCTACCATAACAGGTTTGAAAATGGCTGTTTACAGGGAACTGTTGTTTTTCAGCTTAGGAATTATATTGTTATTAGATCTGTGAACTAATATATATGTTTTATTTTAATGAAAAATTTTAAATTAAAAATAAAAATATATGCATATCAGAAGGATGTGGGAAGGACATTTGTCAGCCAAAAAATTATATATAAAGGACAGTCAGAGAGGCAAATTATGGCAGTGCTGGTTTCAAACCCTACCTGGGCTGCCAGGTAGCCCTGTATGACTTAAGAGGGCACCCAAGTCACCTGACAGGTAGCTCTGTACCGTCTGATTGAGCTAAGACACAAAAAAGGCCTGAAACCAAGAGCACTTAAGTCACCTACCCACCCATCCCCCTTATCAGTTCTGTTCATACCAAGTAACCATCCAATAATTTGACTTCTCATTTACCTTGATTTGAAGGGGATCTTAGGCTTGCCTCTCCAATGCACAGAACACCTTAATTTTGCATTGTAAAATCATTTAATTTGGCATTCTATTTTTACAGCTCAGACTGGTCTGTGAGCTTTGGGACTAAGAACAAGGACAGGTTTGCATGAGTATGATAAGCTCTCAGTCAAAACTTGGTCAGCAGGTAAAAACCACCTTGCCAGACTTCCTGACTTTGACTAGCAGCCTCCTGCCCAGGGGCTGCCAACACTGGGTCCTTCCAAGATTGCCTTGGGCACAGTTTCACCTCCAGTTAACCTGCTTTTCCCAGCAACTGTGTTTGACCATGTTTAAGAAGACACCTGCAGCTCTTTTCAAGCAGAGATATTCTTTACCAGGTGCTTTCAGGGTCCAATAGGATACCATGGGCAGAAGCTAAAGTTCTAGAACTTTCAAAATATAGAAAGTGTTCATAAATTAAAAAATATCATGGTACCAAGAATTTTAATTTTCTAATAAAGAAAACATAATAATATTAATTGGGTACTTTGTGTATGTAGTGCTGTAGTGCTGGAGATGGGACCCAGGAGCTTACACATGCTAGGCAAGTGCTCTACCACTGAGCTATAGCCCCAGCCCTTAAATTTGAGTACTTTAAAAGTGTTGTTTACAAATAACATCTCAATTCTCGCAAAACCGTATGGTCTAGTATCATTATTTTTCATTACTAATATTTACTTATTTTCAAAGGCAGAAAATAAGATACATCAGTGCTGAACAATTTGGCCAGGGTCACACAGCAAGACAGAGCAAGGGTTTACACCTGGACAGTCCAGTCAAAGGGGCTGGTTCTCAGCACTGCTGAAGTGGCTCAGAGGAATGAGGACCAGAAGTAGGAAGTCACTGCTCAACTTTTATAAGCATGTAGAAGGAATTGGGAGCCACAAAACTCACGAGACATTATAATCTCCCAAACCATAGCCGCTGTAGTCAATCCCATCAGCTCCAAACAAGTTGCTGAACATCTAGGCTATGTAAATCCACCTTATGGGGAGAGATGAAGCCTGTGGCAACTGAATCCAAAAATTCAACAACAACCCCTCAGATCATAACAGAACTGATTACAGGACAAAGATAGAGGATGCCATCTAAAATTTCTCTACCACTCAATTTTCAGGTTGAAACAAATATATTACAAAGATAAACCTCAGCCATTTGCCTGGAGAAGGAAGAATGTAAAGAAAGTGGCCAATTTAGGAGGTTCTAATGAATTTGCTCTTTATTGTTTTCAAAGCAACTACTTATTGAGCAATTAGTATTCACAAGCACCTCGCCAACGTCACATCATCATCATCCACAATCCCTTACCAAGTCAGACAGTCTGTTAAGAACTTCACAGAGATGGCCTCCTTTGATCCTGACCACTGTCCTGTGAGGCAGGGCATAGTATTATATTCTTTTTATAAGTGAAGAAAATGAACTTAGAGTGAAATATAAAGCCCTGTCTCTTAACCACGGTGTCACTGTATCTTTTCTGATCTTCACAACACATCTTCAAGGCTGATGCCATGATCCTCATCATGCCCATGAGAAACCTGGGTTTCAGAGAGGTTAAATCACTTTCTGAAGACACACAGCTGGCAAGTGCCAAAGCTGGGATTCAAATCTAGGATTGTTTCACTCCAAAGCCCAAGTTCTTCATCCAACGAATATTCATCAAGGGCTACTATGTGCTGGATACTTGATACAGTAAGAATAAAACAGAAAGAAATCCTTTCTATGTGAAGTTTATATTCAATCAACAGGAGGTAGATAGTAAACACAATAAATGATATAGTATGTTGGAAAGTAATAAAAGCTATGGGACACAAATAAATGAAGGTAAGGGTAAGGTTTTAGCATGAGGTGTAGGAATGGTTTTATTTTTGTTTTGTTTTTTTGGTACTAGAGACTGAGCCCAGGGACATTTTACCTCTGACTACACCCTAAGACCTTTCTAATTTTATTTATTTATTTATTTATTTATTTATTTATTTATTTATTTATTTATTTATTTTGCGGTACTGGGGGTTGAACCCAGGGGCATTCTACCTCGGAGCTACACCCCCAGTCCTGTTTTTTATTCTTTACCTTGAAACAGGGTCTCACTAAGTTGTGGAGAGCCTCACTAAGTAGCTGAGGCTAGCTGAGGCTGGCTGCAAACTCGGATCCTCAGGTCTCAGCCTCTCAAGTACTGGGATTACAAGTGTGCTCCACCACGCCCGGCTTTTTTTTTTTTTTTTCCCCAAAAAACAGGGTTTTGCTAGGTTGCTGAGAGTTTCCCTAGGTTGCTTAGACTGTCCTTGAAACCTATGATCCTTCTGTTTCAGCTTCCCAAGTACTGAGATTACAGGTGTGTGCCTCCATGCCCAGCAGGTTACAATCTTAAGCAAGTGGTCAAGAAGATCCATGGAAAAAGAAAATATGAATACAGATTTGACAGAGCAGAGGGCAGCAGGCATGTATATATTCAGTCAATTCTGTATCTCCTCAAGAGAAAGCTTTTAGAAGAAGTCCTATAATCCTTTAATATCTTATCTTGTGTGGAAATACCACAGAAGTAGCACAGTTAAAAAGCTAAGGGCAGCCTGGTGAGGTGGTACAATGCCAGTATTTGGGAAACTGAGACAGGAGGATCTCAGGTTCAAGGCCAACCTCAGCAACTTAGTGGGAACCTCAGTAACTTAGTGAGATCCTGTTTTGAATTTTTAAAACAGAACTGGGGTGGGGGGGGGAGGGGGTGTGGCTCAGAGGTAGAACGCCCTTGTGTTCATTCTCCAGTTCCCCGCCTTCCCGTCCTGTAACTTGCCAAAAATGTACACTGCAAGGAGTCAAGAAAATACACACACAGCTCATCTGCCACTGCAAATGGAAACAGTAAGGTTTGTGGCTTTGCCTAGGCAAGGAAAAAAAGGGAGCTGAGTATTTCACCTATCAAGAATTAGTTCCCAAAGTCAGTGGCCATTGCCAGGCAAGCTGGGTGATGTCTGCATCGAGATCTCTGCCTACAGATGTCAACATTCTCAAACTATTCCCATAAAACTGCACTCCATAACAGCCAAAGACGGACGGACTGAACCCCTGTGCCCCAAATGTGATAACTCCAGAAAAAACACCAGGGCAAGTTACTTCACACTTCCATGAGTACACAAAGCCGTGACTGTCGGGCAGTCGGAGCTCATTACACTGCCAGGGTCATCACAAAGTTCAGCCTAAAACTATGGGAAATTCCAGAGATGCATCTCTCCATCCAACTTGAAATAGAACTCTTATTAGAAAAGATCCTGAGAAGCCGGTCATGGTGGCGCACGCTTGTAATCCCAGCATTCGGGAGGCTGAGACCAGAGGATCCAGGTTCGCGGCCAGCCTCAGCTACCTAGTGAGGCACTCTGCAACTTAGTGAGACCCTGTTTCAAAATAAAGAATAAAAAATAGGGCTGGGGGTATAGCTCAGAGGCAGAATGCCCTTGAGTTCAATCCCTAGTACCGCATAAAAAAAAAAAAACATCCTGAGGAACCTCTTTTGATTCCAGGCTTTTCAAGGAGGAAGAATTAAGGCTAGACACTGAATGTTGCTGCTTGGCCTCCTCTAGGAATGGTCCTTTAATTAAACCATCTTCCCCTTCCAGCTCACAGCATGTCTCAGTGGCCAGGCCTGGGACCAACAACGTATACTCCACAGGGCTTCAGTACAGGGCTGGGTTGCAGGGCAGGTTGCAAAGTCAAGGTGCTGAAGAAGTCCAACTGTCCAGGTGGTGGTGGAAATAAAGGAAGAAAAGTTACTACTAGGGCCGATGTTAGTAAATAATCACATTATGAATGTGAAATAGGTTTGTACTTTTTATTTACCTGTTGGCCCTTGAAAAAGAAGGTGGTTCTACAATAGCTGTTTCCAACTGGCAACTATGCAAGACAGAAGCTTCAAATGAAGGGAGGAGGTTAAGTAGGACCGTGCTCCAAGGCCTGCACTCCAGCACTGGGTCACACTAGTGAGCATGACCACTTGCATGATGGAGGTCCCATAGAGGGCAGGAAGGAAAGTCGAAGAGGTCAGTACCTTCAAGTTCAATCCCTACTGAGTCCACATGAGTTTGCTGAGCAGCCAGTACAGTCAGGCATCAGTCCAGGTTGTGACACAACAGAGAACAGGACAAATAAAGCCTCTGCCTGCCCTTGTGGAGTGAAACCCCTAGTCAAGGGCCAACAGAAAACAAGGAAACCTGAGAGTGAATTTCAGACAGGACAAGTAATGTGAAGAAATAGAATAGTGGGCATGGACACTGACAGGCTGGGGTAGGCATGTCTGACAGTGGGCATTTAGGCTGAGATCTGAGTGACCTGAGGTGGCCCAGAGTTCAGGGCAGAGTCCCCAGCAGAAGAGGTGAGTGTAAAGGTGACAAGGAGAAACAAGTGTGGGATGCCCTACGAACCCAAAGACTGGCATGGCCAGAGGTCAGAGAGTGAGGAGAGGTCAGGCAGCAGCCTGAGGCCAGCACAGAGGCCTTGATTTGCATTCAGGAGTGGTAGGAGGCCGCTGGCAAGTTTGAAGCAGGAAACTGACATAGTCTTGTTTATGTTTTAATATGCGCTGGTGCAAAGGAGTTAATTTTTTTTTTTTTCAGTACTGGGAATTGAACCCAGGGGCATTCTACCTCTGAGCTATACCCCCAGCCCTATTTTTTTTTTTATTCTTTATTTTGAAACAGGGTCTCACTAAGTTGCAGAGTGCAGCACCAGGTCCTCTGGTCTTAGCCTCCCAAATGCTGGGATTACAAGTGTGCGCCACCACACCTGGCTCTGCAAAGGAGTTAAAACTCCAACATAGAATCCCCTACACAAAGGTATAGCTTTTGTGTTCTGTCAAACCCACTTGAAATATTAATGAGCCCTCAGTCCCTCTTGGTTGAGTTATATCTATATCTATATCTATATCTATCTATCTATCTATATCTATCTATATGTATGTATATATAAATTTCAAAGAGAACTCTTCTCTTTGAGTTACCAACAATTTTCTTTGGGCTACCAACAGTTGGGGGAAGTACAGAGATTGAGACACTGGATCCCAAAGACACAGCAAGGCAAGAGGGGACAGACCCACTAAGGGTGTCATGGAGCTAGGGAGAGTATTCTCACAGCCCTGTTTCCTCAGGTTGCCCTCAGGTGACACCTGGGGGACAGGATGTCTGATCAGACTGCATCCACTCTGGAAAACCCTACTAGTAGCAATAGCGCAAAGCAGAATATTTCTAGCTGGAAACACTTTGAAACAGAATTCCAGTTCACCCAAGGCAGGATGTGGTCTCATTCTATTGGTAAGCAAGTACTTATTACATCTCTACCAAATGAAGATGACAAAGTGAATATCGTGTAAATTAAAGATGCAGTGCGCCTTTGAGGACTTGAAAGTTTCCTGGAGATGATAAGCCAGAAGGGAGAAAATACCCACAGTGGTACACAGAGTTATTCACATATACGCAGCAACTTAGAGAGAGCTAAACCCAGGTCTTTCGATTCCTGGTTCATCATTGTCTCAGGTGAACAAACCACAAAGCCCAGGGTTTAGGATTCTAATTGTGAGGAAATATTTTCAGATGGAATGTTGTTCCAGAAATCGGTAACTCTTGCTATTACCCCCAAAAGACCAAGGTCATCCATAAACAGCCAGTTGGCAGAATCCACTTCAGCAAATTCAATCTCTTCTAACCACCACCAGTTTCACTTCCTTGTGGGGAAGCTACAAAATGTACATGGGAGGAAGTGAGAATGACGTGCTGATGACTGGTTAGCATTTTTTTTTAAATACATAATCTATACAGTGATAAACAGGCATACATGGAGGCAAATGGCAGCATGGGTTGTGTATACGTGTATACATACATATGCATTCTAACAGCTCCAAGAAAAATAAGCAAGACCTGAATATGTCAGGGTATGCCTACAGAGTGTCAAAACAATATCTCCAGAGAGGGAAGACAAACTTGACCTGGTTTCTGTAGCTGGCAGGAAATGCTTTTGCTGCTCAAAGAGAAATGTCAGAATGCTATCGGAGGCTTTGTTAGTCTTTCTTCTCTACTCAATTTCTGATAAAAATGGCAGGTAAGTCATTTACTTAAAACAACAGTGATTGATGACTGCAGCCTATGTATGCATGGAAGCCTCTGGCACATTGCTTGTCATCTAAAAAGTTCAGTTTTATCTGTTTAAAATGGGAACCAAGCTGGGCATGGTGGCACATGCTTGTAATCCCAGTACTTGGGAGGCTGAGTCAGGAGGATCTGGGTTCGCTGCCAGCCTCAGCTACTTAGTGAGGCCCTCTGCAACTTAGTGAGACCCTGTTTCAAAATAAAGAATAAAAATTAGGGCTAGGGATGTAGCTCGGAGGTAGAATGCCCCTGCATTCAAACCCCAGTACCACAATAAATAAATAAATAAGTAAAAAATAATAATAAAATGGGAACCATAAAACTGGTAATTCTTAGAATCAGGGCAGTGGGTATTTGAACATGAAATACATTGTTTAACTATGATAGAACATTGTGAAAACAGCAGCTGCTAAGAATACTTTTATATTATATTCTTACCCAGAGTAAAACAATTAATCTGAAGTTAATTAAGATATCAGCCAAATAGTACTCCTCTGTTGTCAACTACCATCATTTCACTCAACCAGCAAAATATAAATTAAAATTAAACTGTAGCAAAACTATAGCATTAAAAATCAAATCATTGTTTGCCTGAGACCAGTGGGAGGAGATGTACTTGATTGGAAAGAACATGAGGGAACTTTCTGGGATGATAGAAATATGGTTACTGGGTATACACTTGCCCAAACTCATGGGACTATATGCTTTACTGTAAGTATATTTAATTTTAGAAAAAAATTCATGTTAATGTAATCTCCCAATTTTGCTTCTCATAAGCAAAAGAAACTCTTGATCTTCACTCTTCTTCCTCCATGGCCTTTGTCTAGGAGTTTCTTTCATTTGAATTTTCCAATGGTAAACATGTTTTCTTTGTCATCATCCCTTTGATGTTAGATGCAGTGACATTAAATTACATTTCTAGGTTTGCATAAGCGAATGTTTTCCTATATAATACCAGATGTATTTGCCTTACCCTGTCTGCCTATATCGAGGTATGTTTTTAATATCTGTGGTTGTCACAGTATTCCCATTGTTAAGGGTACTCTGGGGATCTGTATCAGCTGGATTGTTCACCTTCAGAGCTCAAAAACAAAAGAGCAAAACTTTTCAATGAACAAAACAAATTCATGTCTTTGCTGAGAGTACAATATTCTCCCCTTTTCAAATTGCTTTTTACCAGGTTGAAGAAGACAGTGAATACCCTGAGGAAGACTCCAAAGTCATTTTTTCAGAATAAAGACAACTAGGGAGAACTCAAGGTTTTGGTCTCCTACTTGGAGCTGACTCAGAATTCTGATTCTGTTTTCCTAGTAGAGAGTTTCTATGTCTCTCTAGCTCTTTGTAGTATGCATAGAATTATGTATATACATGGCGTGCTGATGTTTTTGATAAAATAATAACATTTACATATTTTCAAAGCACTTTACAAAGTGTTTTCACATTTATTGCTATACCTCAGGCACAACTCTGTGCTGTTGGTACTGTTATCAACCCTATTTTATAGAAATATCAGAGTCATGGGGAATATGTGTAACTTGTCACAAGACACTTAGCTCTTAAGTGGTGGAGTCACTCTGGTTGTATAATCTGCCCTCTATTCATTTATGCCACACTGTCTCTGATAACTTCGCTTAGATCAAAAGGCAATTCCTCTTCCAAAGAAATGCCGGGGCTCAGGACACAATACCCCAAAACATGGCATACTGAGTATTTTCAGCTAAAGGAAATTGAAAACACCCACAGAAAGCAGGAAGGTCACTCTCTGACCTTTTCTTACCATTCTCCCCTGAAGCTGGCCATAAAAGAACTCTCTGACTTACCTCCCCTGAAAATAGCTCATAAAGACCCTTATTCCACAGGAGTCCTGCCCTATACCTGGAGGCCAAGAAGAATCTGAACAAATAGGCCCTGCCAAATTCTTCCCATTTATTACCATTAGATCACATCTTCTGTCCTCCAATCATACTTCTGTATGACAGTCCCTGAAAATACAGTTTCCCTGGGTCTTTGAGTTTTCCCTTCTGAAGTTTCCCCTGTCACATAAAGCTTTGGTTAAGGAAATTTGTTATGCATTTCTTTTGTTAATCTGTCCTTTTTATAGAGGTATCAACCATGAATCTTGCAAGAGTGAGGAAAAAACATTGCTTTCTCTCCTCCCCCTCAGTTTCTGGTCCCTGAACAGGGGCCTAAAGCCTATTTTCAATAGTGCCAACACGGCTCACTTTGCCAGACAAGGGATTCCTCATGAGTAAGAAAATGAATAAAGAGGAAATGTGATGGGACCATTCATAAGGGCAATGTGTTAATTAATCCAATTCTGTGGCATTACCTCTCATTAACTGTGCATTTCCAACACTGCTATATGTGTAATTCACTTTTTGTTGAGCACGGTCATATTCATCCTCTAAACGCCAGACATTTATTCCCTCCTCTCTTCCCTGATCCTCCAAAGTGAATCGTTTTCTTACTCGGTGCTGCTTGATTTGTACCATTAGGAAAACATTTATTATCTTTTATTATATAGCTAGTTATTTTCACATTAGTGTGTTCCACTGATCTGGGTGCATCTTAAAAATAAGGACCATGTCTCATTCATTTTGGGGCCACTGACACAGCGCCTGGTACACAGAAACAATTGTTGAGTACTCACTAACAATGAACCTAACAATTATTTGTGATATACTTAGTCATAAATGAATGATAAATATTGAGACCAAACTTTACTAAGATCAAATCACTTTCCCAAACATACAGTAATTCTGCCATTTATAATCCTACCTTTGAACCCAATTTAAAAATTCTCTTTTGTCAGGTGTGGTGGCGCACGCTTGTAATCCCAGCACTTGGGAGGCTGAGACCAGAGGACCCAGGGTTCATGGCCAGCCTTAACTACTTAGTGAGGCCCTCTGCAACTTAATGAGACCCTGTTTCAAAATAAAGAATAAAAAATAGGATTGGGAATGGAGTTCAGGGGTAGAATGCCCCTGGGTTCAAGCCCCCGTACCACAAAAAATAAAATAAAATAAAAATTCTCTTTTAAGCAGGACATGATGGTGCACACTTGTAATCCCAGCACTTGGGAGGCTGAGACAGGAGGATCACAGGTTCACTGCCAGCCTCAGCAACTTAGCAAGGCCCTCCACAACCTAGATCTTATTTCAAAAGAAAGAACAAAATAGGGCTGGGGTGTGGTTTGGAGGTAGAATGCCTATGAGTTCAAATCCTAGTAACACATCTATTTTAACCATTGATAACTGCTATCAGAGGTTTATACAGGTGTATTTGCTGCAGACATCAGCATTAAAAGAAGCCCTAATGGGCAAGTGAACTGTACACAGAATAAGAAGCTGAAGTCCAACACTATCCTACTCATTCTAAGATGTCTGGTCACTTGGCCAATGTTCTACCTAATCTACTTGCCCTGGATTATCGCATTTATTTCACACTAAATCCTGTAGTAGGTATTAAATGCCATTTTAGAGGTAGTTCCAAGAGATAAAGGCTTTCAGATTCCATACGCCATGTATTTCTACTACCACAAGCAGCCTCCAGACATATTCCAAGCAAGGCAAATAAGAAATGGTAAGGAAGGAGGCTAAAACACAATGTGAAGCCTCTCTTGTGCTGTCATCTGCTTTCCTGGGATTCTGAAAGCTTTCGGCATCTCCTTGAGCACTATCCAATCTCCCCAAATTATTATTATTATTATTATTATTATTATTATTATTATTTGGTGGTACTGGAGATTGAACCCAGAGGCATTTCAAGCTACATCCCTAACCTGATTTTATTTCTTTTTTGGAAACAAGGTCTTGCTAGGTTGCTGAGAGCCTCACAAAGTTGCTGAGGTGGGCTTTGAACCTATGATCCTCCTGTCTCAGCCTCTCAAGTACTGAGATTACAGGCATGTGCCATTGTGACTGGCTCTCCCCAAACTATTCTACTAACTTCTTCTCCACAATAATCCTGGCTTCAAATTCCTTCTCCTCATAACTCTTCTCAAAGCCCCATAAAGTCCTAGTAACCAGCTTGTATCCACCTTTACCTTTTATAGGCTCTAAGAAGTAAAATACCCTAGAAGATATTTCCTATACTTCTGGCATGCCCCACAAACTGATGAGGTCCCAGATACTCCAAAGTATCCAGCACTAGTTTATCCAAAATCTTCTCACAATCCCCTGGCTATCTAAAACACAACCCACTTAGAAAACTTTCTCTCTCTTTTTTTTTTTTTTTTTCGGTACTGGGGATTGAACTCAGGGGCATTCTACCTCCGAGCTATACCCCAGCCCTATTTTTTATTATTTATTTGAAATGGGGGTCTCCCTAAGTTGTGGGGTGCCTCACTAGGTAGCCGAGGCTGGCCTCGAACCCAGATCCTACAGTCTCAGCCTCCCAAATGCTGGGATTACAAGTGTGCACCACCATGCCTGGCAGAAAACTTTCTCTACTTTTGACTAGTGTAAACTCCATCACCAAGCCTGTGAACCTCTAATGCTCTGTCAGGAATCTGGCTCCATCCCTGCCTATAAGTCTTCCCCAACCCCAGTCACAGAACTCCTAGAAGACTAGGAACTTCAAGCACCCAGGTCCCTTTAGGGTAGTTCCAAATAGGCTAGGCCTACTGGCTGGTATGACCACTCTATCTCTGATTACCAGCAGAGAAGAGCTAATCAAAATTGTCCTGATAATTTAGGGGCCTTGGTCCTGAATGAACAACCTTATCTAAACAATAGGAATTCTCACTCACATTGAGTTTGGGGGGACTTCCAATAGCAGTGTGAAGATAAGGATTACAAAGGTGAACTTTCTATGTAAAGTAAATTTACTGCTGATTTTCCCCTGCATGCTGCTTTTTGGCATCTCTCTTACCTAGTATACACTGTTTGTGATTTTTGCTTTCTGGTTTCTGATGATCAAGGCTGCCATTAGTGCTTATTTAAACCAGATGTTTTCCACAAGAAAATGTCAGGGAGGGGGAAAGGCTAGCCCCATTATGAAAGAACGTAGGCCTTACAACTTTCCTCCTCCCAGAGTCTGTTGATTTGACTCGGTTTTGAATTGAAAGCCTGACATACTCTTTTTTTGCTTACAGTAAAGTGTAGCTTTGTGTGTTTAAACAAGAACTAATGTGGGGAATGGGTAGAGGAAACACTGTGAAATACACTAATCTTTATTGTGTGTGTAGTAAATGTGAATTACATAACTCTAGAAATGTAAAATTAGAATGAGGTATTCATAATGACTGTCATCCCAGCCCCTCAGCTGTTTAGGAAGAGTAGAGATTACAGCTGGGCGACTTGAGGACAATACCAAATTCAAGGCCAACCTCTCAATGAGACCCTGTACCAAAACAAAAAAGAAAAGGACTGAAGATGTAGTTCAATGATACAGCACCCCTGGGTTCAATCCTTAGTACTGCTTAAAAAAAAATTGTATATATATTCATATTGAATGCTATTATGGAAAAACATTTAAGCCTAGTGTAGTGGCACGTGCTTATAATCCCAGTACAACTCAGTTCAAACCCTAGTACTGCCAAAAAAAATAGAGTATTCATAATGAATATTATCTTGAAATGACATTTAAGTTTGAAAGCTTTATTTAAATTTTTGCTGAAAACAAGTTAACATCACTAGAAGCCTCTGCCCTGTGCATCCTCACTTGCCCCATCCCTTATGCATCCTGCTCCCTTTCACGCCTCAGGTCTTCTCGGGCTCCTATTAAACAAGACATTGTGCACGCTTGTAATCCCAGTACTTGGGAAGCTGAGACCGGAGGATCCGGGTTCGAGGCCAGCCTCAGCTACTTAGTGAAGCCCTCTGCAACTTAGTGAGACCCGGTTTCAAAATAAAGAATAAAAAATAGGGCTGGGGGTGTAGCTCGGAGGTAGAATGCCCCTGAGTTCAATCCCCAGTACTGTAAAAAAGAAGAAGAAGAAAAAAAAGATGCTCCTTTCCTTTGCGTGTAGGGAGGACACCTCTCCAATGAGGGTCTTATGACCACTTCCGGGAAGGGTGAGGAGAAAATGGAAGAGTGACCTTCCAGCTTCTGTAGGTTTTTGCAAATGTCAAGGAGCCATATTTTGGAGCAGGGTGTCCTTAACCCCATCATACCAAAAGTCAAGGGAAGGATTCCAACTCAGGCGGATATGACTCAGAATTCTATTAACCTCCTAAAGGAGCTGGGTAGGGGGCAGGTGAAAATCCCATAGCCCGGTCTATGAATATAAATTTCATTTGCATTTGGTAAGAAGCTTAAGTGAGGAATGAGGATGGGTTGTTTTATCACTACTTACAGCCAATCCCAGAAGGTTTTCTGCATCTGATTAAACAGGCTGCCTTGGGGGAGGGGTACACAGGAAGGAAGTGAGGAAGTGGTCCCCCAGGACAGTTTGTGACCCTGAGCTGCAAGGTTTGACCTTTGCTCCC
Source organism: Graphiurus murinus (assembly GCA_004027655.1). NCBI lineage: Eukaryota > Metazoa > Chordata > Mammalia > Rodentia > Gliridae > Graphiurus > Graphiurus murinus. Next base: position 22,280 of record PVLC010022538.1, read on the forward strand.
ATCTCCCCAGTCTCCGTCCTCCAACTAATAGGGTCCACAGAATTACAAAAGACAAAACATGCTCCTAAAATCTTGGACCCTAAATGCTTATGCTTTGTCTTGGCTTTCCAGCACCACTGCTGTCTGCTCCTACTCTGCAGTGTACACACACACACACCGAGCAACATTCACATGGAACAATGCCCAAGTCAGTCCTCTTAGAAAGTGGAGGGGAAAGGGGCTAATATCCATCCAGCAGAGCTTGTTCCTATTTACAAATGCTCTGCCAAGCCCATGGCAAGCAACACTTTGAGTCCCGCATTCACTAAAGGAAACTATCAGTCAGCCTCTTCCCTTCCCCCGCTGACCTTGGAGTTTCCTGGTACCCCATCTCCAGCTTCAGTCTCTGCTTCAACTGCTTCAACGCTACTGGTTTGGAGGTGAATGGTGAATATGAGCCCCAGTTCTGCTCACTCCTGTCCTTGGGGATAAGCAGGGATTTAAAAATATCTAATAGGTTGCATTTACTGTCAAAATCACCTTGGAAAATCCCTTAAACCTCCCAGTACAAAATACATGGTTTTGTAGTTACAACGCTGCACAGTAATACATGTATACAGTAATACGCATAGCATATACTTAAAAGCACAAGTGCAAAACAGTTTCACGGTGTTATTAATTATATACAGGAAAGAGAGAGCACACGGTTGAACTTGAATAAATTAACCAGGACTGGACTCCACTGCTCTCCATCTTTCACCTCAACTCCCACAGGCTTTCGCACACTTCTAAATAGGCTTAAGGGCTCCATTTACATGAAAAGGCAGCTCCGGGAACCTTTGAGGCCTTCTCTTAAGATACACAATCACCACAAAAGGAAAAGAGAGAGCATTCTTTCACACAGATCTCTTTTCCTGTTTTTGCCTTGTGGCAGGAACAAAAGAAGATTTCTGAAAGAGAAAGCTGGTAAAACTGCAGGCCATAACTTCTACAGCTCAGAACACTTCCCTAGGCTGGGACACCCACTGCATGCATGCACACGACCTTGAGGACAAGCCAGAGTCTTCCTGACCAATTGGCCTGAAGACTTTGAAGGATGTAAGGCCTTACTTAAGAGAAAATGGATTCTAAGAAACCCACAGAATGAATTAATAGGAGCATTCAAACTGATGTCTGGGGTAAAACAAGGGGTAGATTAAGCACTTAAGACTTAATGGAAGATTTATGATTCTTGTGAATGTGCTTACTGTTTTTTGTTTTGTTTTTGTTTGTTTGTTTTTAAGAACTCATTCTCTGAGTACATCTTGAAATATAGTATCAAGTAATTGTTTATGTTAGCTGTTAAATGTTCCCGTAAATGTAAGAAAATGAGATTATACCATCATGGGTGTAAGAAATGTTGTCCCAAAATATGGTATTTCGATAGACTTTTTTAATCTGAAAGAAAGAAAACTGGAGAAGCAGGAAGGTCTCTCTCACTACCTCTCTTGAAGACCCTCTTGTGACAGATATCCCACCCTCTACTGAAGGGATTGAAAGTTAAACAGGGAGGGCAAGAAAAATCTGGACAAATAGGTCTTGCTAAGTCTCCCAGTTTATCACCATTGGGTCACACCCCTTTTTGTCCAATCATACTTCTACATGCCTGCCTATTCTTCATCAAAGCCAACCATACACGTTCAGCTTTCCCTGAGTCCGAGTACTTCTCCTGTCACCTAAAACTTTGGTTAAATAAATTTGTATGCTTTTCTTTTGTTAATCTGTCATTAGTTGTAGGAGTATCAGTCACCAACCTGCACTGGGTAAGGAAAATATTACTTTTTCTCCCCAATAATCACTCTCCTTCTCTTGTCACATACTTATATATATACAAAGCATCAGCCACACTGGAGTTTTTGTTCTAGAATCCTCTAAGCTTGTTCCTAACCCAGGACCTGTGCACCAGCTGTTTCTTTCTATTCGAACATGCTTTCCCCATGACTAGGGATTCTTGTATGGCTGAAGCCTCAGCTCAAATCCTCAAATCTTCCTTGACCAAGAGGACTTCTCTCTCCTCCCATTTTACAGCATACAGTTCTTCCCACCACCTCCCACTGTCACATGCACTTGCTTTATTTTCCTTGTCACATCTCTCACTATCTGGAAATATCTTGCATGCTTGTTATTTTGTTAATCATCTGAATCTTTCCAGAGAAGTCCAACTCCTTAAAGACAAGACCCCTGTCTTGTTCACTACTTCTCCTAGCAGATGCCTGGCCCAAAGTAGATGGCCAATAAATATACCATGACAGAATAAATGATTCTGAGGCAAAGAGCCTTAGCCCTTCTGCCTGGACCATAGTATCCCAGCCAAGGCTCCATGCCCAACTAGTACCTACTACCCTAAGCATCTGGAAAGGAGCTTAAGAAGGAAAGTAAAGATTCAAGAGCTTGACCTGCAAACCTAAAGTTATAGGCAGCTAAGAATGATCGTGGAATTGATTTCTTTGAGGTTTCTCTGTATACCATCTCCCCTTTCTGCCTATTGGAAAGTAGAGAGGGAAATCAGAGATGCAGAACCATCACCTGGCAGGAATATCAGTTATATCCCTGTTTTAGATCTGCAACAGAACCAAGCTCCCCTTGCCATTAATTAAACCCCATGTGCTTCCATCTGGTACATCCAGACTCACTAAAACCACATGGTTCTAATCTCTGGGTATTATGGGAAAAGCAAGCATGGTAACAACAAAACCATTGGACTCACAATGCCTTCTTTCTTGACCAAAAGAACATACACATTTTCTTTTATGGTGCCTGTTGAAATTCAATTCAAAAGACCTTTACCGAGCACATATTGGAGACCAGATATTGCCCAAAGAACTGCGGAGGACATTGAGATGAGAGTCAATGAGCTCAGAACCAACAACTTAACAGTGAGAAGCATGATACTAATATGTCAACATACATGGCCAAGCAGAAGTGCCAGATAAGGCCCAAGGAGTACTTACTTCAGGATTCGCCTATTATGATAACTAATAGTCCATCAGAAGATAGTATACAGAAGGCCATGGGAACCAATCATAAGAAGTTTATTTGTCCCTGTGATCAGTAATCCCTAACTAGACAACCAAAGAAAAAATAGTGTCAGAGCACAAAGAGGCGATACCTTTCCTAATCCATAAGGATCATAGCCGATATTCCTATAACCAAGGATAAGCTAACAAGAGGAAAGCATAACATGTTTATTTAATCAAAGGTTTTTTTTTTTTTTTTTTTGTAGTACTGGGGATTGAACCCAGGGGCATTCTACCCCTGAGCTACACCCCCAGTCCTATTTTTTATTCTTTATTTTGAAACAGGGTCTTACTAAGTTGCAGAGAGCCTCACTAAGTAGCTGAGGCTGGCCGAGAACCAGGATCCTCTGGTCTCAGCCTCTCAAGTACTAGGATTACAAGCATGAGCCACCATGCCCAGTTTAATCAAAGTTTTAAGTGACACAGAGTCCTCCTAAATAAAAACATATAGGTACTCAGGAGAGCAGAGAGAGACTCTACTTCTGAGAAAGTCTACCCCTGAAGTCTTTCAATCTTCATAAGTTCAAAATATTCAACATGCCAAAGTGACATACTTTGGGGTATCATTGTATGAGCCCCAACATTAGTATGATAGTAACAAATCTTGATGAAGAATGAACAAGTTTAGCTGGGCGTGGTGGTGCACGCTTGTAATCCCAGCATTTGGGAGGCTGAGAACGGAGGATCCGGGTTTGAGGCTAGCCTCAGCTACCTAGTGAGGCACTCCACAACTTAGCAAGACTCAGTTTCAAAATAAAGAATAAAAAATAGGACTGGGGGTATAGCTCGGAGGTAGAACACCCCTGAGTTCAATCCCCAGTACCGCAAAAAAAAAAAAAAAGAATGAACAAGTATTTTCTGGAGTACCTACTAATGTAGCAGGCATCACCTTAGTTATCCTGCTAACTTCTACATGGGCTATTTAATTCTTATAATAATGTATGGTAGAAATTTCATTTTTATCCTTGTTTTAACACATAAGGCATACAGCATGACCTCTGAGGCTAGATTTTAAAAGGCCATGCCATTTCTGCTGGTTTCTTTTGAGACACTTGTTCTAAAAAGCCTTTAGCTGCCAGGTAAAAAGAGAGACCACAAGAGAGAGAGAGAGTCCTTAGCCCAGGCACCAAACAAGTAAGTGAAAACCCTTCAAGATGCCTCCAGTCCAACCCCTGGCTGGGAGCCCCCATTACTGCATGAAAGGCCCTGTGTACAAACTCAATAGCTGAGTCTACTCAATCCCCACACAATTTTGAGTAAGGAAATGAATTGAGAACTTGATGATAGTGGTATAATCATTGGTTTGGGGGGTCTTGATGGTCAAAGTGTTGTTGGGTATAATCAT
>PVLC010022539.1:0-14613 GCA_004027655.1 Graphiurus murinus
AAATCTCAGGGTAGTTTTGATTTGCATCTCCCTGATTGCCAATGATGTGGAACATTTCCTCATACATTTATTGGCCATTTGTATTTCTTCTTCTGTGAAGTGTCTATTTAGATCCTTTGCCCATTTTTTGATTGGGTTATTTGCTTTCTTAGTTGCGATTTTCTTGAGTTCTTTGTATATCCTAGATATTAGACCTCTACCTGAAGTGTAACTGGCAAAAATTTTCTCCCACTCTGTAGGCTCTCTGTTGAGGTTCTTGATAGTTTCCTTTGCTGTGCAGAAGCACTTCAGTTTAATTCAATCCCATATATTGATCTTCCTGAGGGTTGCTTGTATTTTTGAGGTCTTGTTGAGAAAGTTTTTATCTGTGCCTATGTGTTGAAGTGTTGGTCCTATGCCCTCTTCAAGTAGCTGCAAGGTCTCTGGTCTGACTTTCAGGTCCTTGATCCACCTTGAATTTACTCTTGTGCAAGGGGAGAAAGTGGAGTTTATTTCCATTTTCCTGTGTATGATTAACCAGTTTTGCCAACACCATTTGTTAAAGAGGCTATCCTTTTTCCAGTGTATGTTTTTGGCTCCTTTGTCAAAAATCAGTTGACTGTAAGTCTGTGGGTCTGTTTCTGAGTCTTCTATTCTGCTCCATTGGTCTATGTGTCTGTTTTTGTGCCAATAATACCATTTGATATCTATATTGGCATTTGTGTATATTTTATTTTATTTTTTGTCTTACTGTGGATTGAACTCAGGGGTATTCTACCTCCAAGCTACAACTCCTGCCCCCTTTCCTTTTTTTTAGAAACAGGATCTCCCTAGGTTACTGAGAGTTTTGCTATGTTGCTGAGGCTGGCCTTGAACCTGGGCTCCTTCTGTCTCAGCTTTCCAAGTATTAGGATCATAGGCATATGCCATTATGCCTGGCTGACATTTGTGTATATTTTAAGAAGGCAAATTTATTCTACCACTTGATGAAACAGGATATTAAGCATAAAATTAATATTGTATTTATATTGAAGGGCATCCCTGACAGATCTTGATAAGTGAAATATGACAATGAGGATTGAAGGATGTACGCAGAGAGAAAAGAGAATATGATTGCCAAATTAGTGTATACAAGAGAATAATATTTTGATGTGGTATGAGAGATTAGAATCATGACCTGGAGGAAATTAGAGTTCAGTTGAGGAGGAAGACAAATTTTCTGTCTCAATAACTAGAATCACCCACCAGTGATGGACTAGATAGTTTCATGAGTTAGCTCATTGGTATAACATTCAGTTTCAATCTGGCCAGCAATAGAGTAGAGAGGCTTGTTGTATTGAACCATAAGCTAAATTAGGCCCAGCCTGTACAATTGTGAGAAGCTATAATGTTATCATTGTGGGAAGGAAGAAAAGGCAGAGAGACACAGGAGCATAGAGAAGGCAGTAGAGAGAAGAGGCAGCCCTATGAGGAGAAAACCATGCAGTTAGATCAGGGGAATACAGAGGAAGAATGTGAGCAGAGGAATGGAAAGAGAGAAGGAGCCATGCTTATCTACGGCGCATCAGGGAACTGCTTAAAGGATTTTCCTTCCTTATCAATTACCTCCTCAACTCAACGTTTCTGGGTCCATCACACAACTGAACATATTAGAAAGTGACTTGATGGATTACTAATGGCTAAATATAATATTTTCTCAGTTTTTGATTCATTTAACACTACTTTCTACTCTCACTTGAAATTTTTCTTCCATTGTCTTCTAAGATCAATTTCCTCTTGATTAAGCCTTCACCTCTCTGATTATTCCTTTACTCTAAATTTCCTAAGTTAGACTACTATAGTGAGCTGGGTGTGAAGGTGTACACCTGCAGTCCCTGCACTTGGGAGGCTGAGACATGTGGATCAAAAATTCAATGCCAGCCTCAGAGACTCAGCCAGACTCTCAATGACTATTTCAAATAGTCTCAATGACTATTTCTCTATTTCAAAATAAAAAGGGCTGGGGGTGTAGCCTAGAGGTAGAATGCCCCTGTGTTCAATTTCCAGTAACAAAAGTAAATAAATAGAAAGAAAGAACTATTGTGATACATGCATATCCATGCTTATAGTAGCACACTTCAAAATAACCAAATTATGGAACCAACCTAGGTATCCATCAACAGATGAATGGATAAAGAAAATGTGGTATATACAGACAATGGAGTTTTGCTCAGCCATTAAGAACAAAATTATATCATTTGTTGAAAATGAATGGAACTAGAGAACATTTTGCTAAGTAAAATCAACCAGTCTCAGAAGGCTGCATGTTTCCTCTCATATGTGGAAGCTACAAAGAAAATAGGAAAGAAAAGGGACATCATGATAATAAAGGGAGAACCAGTAAAATAATCAAAAGAGATCAGGGGAGGGGGGAGTGGAGGGGAAAATGAGTCTTGAGGAAGAAAACAGACCAACTAATATTTATGTCAATATATGAAGGTATCACTACCAAACTCACTAGTATGTATGTGGAGGGAGAAGGTAGGTAGTGGGATGGGGTTAGAAAGGAACCACACCAAGAGATATTGTTTATATACATGAATGTATCACCTTGAATCTCACTACAATCTATAATTGTATTGCACCAATAAAAAATACAAAGATCATAAATAAAATAAATGTATTTTATCATAAAATCGCTAAAGATCAGTGATATTTTTTATCCCTGTATCGTGTGTGTGTGTGTGTGTGTGTGTGTGTGTGTGTGTAAGTAATTGAACACAGGGCATTCTACTTCTAAGATACACTCCCAGCTCTTTTTATTTTTAGTTTTGAAACAAAGTCTTGCTAGGTTGCTGAAAGTCTTGGTACTTTTCTGAGACTGGCCTCAAACCTGCTATTCTTAAGTCTCAAGTCTCAGCCTCTCAAGCAATGACATTACAGGTGTGTACCACCATGTCTGGCTGAATTATTTCTTTAATACATCTCCTCTTCTTCATCCACATTACAACTTTCCTTGTCAGCTCCCTTTTTTTTTTTTTTTATTTTTTTATTTTTTGCGGTACTGGGGATTGAACTCAGGGGCATTCTACCTCCGAGCTATACCCCCAGCCCTATTCTTTATTCTTTATTTTGAAACCGAGTCTCACTAAGTTGCGGAGTGCCTCACTAGTTAGCTGAGGCTGGCCGCGAACCCGGATCCTCCGGTCTCAGCCTCCCGAATGCTGGGATTACAAGCGTGCGCCACCACGCCCGGCCTGTCAGCTCCTTTTTTTTTCTAACCTCTATATGTTATGTATTTCTAAGTTTTTAGTAGCATTCATGATAAACTAAATTACTCTAGAGTAACAAATAACTATCAGTTTTGGAGTGGCTTGAAACAGCAAGGGTTTATTTTTTGCTCTTGCTACATATCCATCAGTAATAGAGCTCTGCTCATTGAAGTCACCTAGGAATCCAGACTGATTGGAGATTTTCCTTTACACATGCTTTGATGATTTCTATGGCAGTACTAAAGAAGCATAATGAAATCTGTACTGCCTCTTCAAGCTCCTGTCTGGGAGTGACATGTCACTTTTTTTGTGGTACTGGGGATTGAGCCCAGGGGCATTCTACCTCTGAGCTGTACCCCCAGCCCTATTTTATTTTATATTAGTGAGGACCTCAGTATGTTGCTGAGGACCTTGTTAAGTTGCTGAGGTTAGCCTCAAACCTGCAATCTTCCTATCTCTGCCTCCCAAGTATTGGGATTACAGGCTTAGGTATTCATTATGCCCAACTATAAGTCACTTTTAAGAACAATTAGTTGACTAAAACAATCATGACAATGCTGTCACATAGCAGGAGAGAGATGAGAACTGTAGTATTTGTGAAAAACTCAATGATCCTCATATAATTCCCTGCTAATTTCTGCAACTACTTTTTCCATTTATGGTCTATATGTGATCTTCACTTTCATAGCTTAAAGCTATATGCCAGACATAATTTAAGAATCCTTAATTCCTTAATCAAATAATCCTTAATTCCTTAGCTCAAGAATCACATGACCATTTGTCTTCCTGAGCTCTAGATTGTTAGAAGTTATTTTTTTTTAATTAAAATGTCCTCTTCACTGTTCCATTCCATTTAAAACTGTCATGGATTTTCTTCTCAATTTTCCCACAAAATCACCTTGGGAAACTTAACCATCACCCCTTCTCGCTTGTCAAGATCCTTTGTATAACTTTTGCATGGGCTCTTGCAATAAGTTCCAAGCTAATTTTATACCTTTTCCACTTATCATGCCCATTTTTTCCCTCCAGAGTAACTTTACGTTTTGACTGTATCATTCCTCTGCCCACAAACTCCTTTTCATTCTGGACTTCCTACTGAGCTAAGCTCTTCTTCTCTTAGAACAAATTAATTTATAAAATGGATATTGAGCACTGCTCATGACACTGTGCTGACTGCTGTGTCTTCCAGCACTCCATGGATATTTCTATTAGAGTGCTCTATTAAACTGCACCTATTGGTTTAGCATTCGTATTCACCACCAGATTGAGACAGAATCTATCTTTTTTCAAGTGTATCTAGTGCTTGGTACAGTATTAAGGACAAAAGAGTTCTCAGTAGATGTTGGAAAATAAATATATACTCTAGAGGAAACAGATAAATGAAAGACACGCTACCTGCTCTGGAAGAGGTCACTATCTAGTAGATAGAAAGAGATATGGGCTCTGAAGACATATAACTTATTTATTTATTTATTTATTTATTTATTTATTTATTTATTTATTTTTGAGGTACTGGGAATTGAACCCAGGGGCATTCTACCTCCAAGCTACACCCTCAGCCTTATTTTTATTCTTTATTTTGAAACAGGGTCTCACTAAGTTGCCAAGGGCCTCACTAAGTAGCTGAAGCTGGCTGTGAACCTAAGATCCTTCTGTCTCAGCCTACCAAGTACTGGGATTACAAGCATGCACCACCACTCCTGGCTGACATATAATTTTAAATAAGCCCAACGGAAGCTAGGGAGTAATCAAGATACAAGAACTTTAGATAATGAAGGAGAAATTCTGGTGCAGTGAGGGAGGTGGTCTAGGGGAGGGTTGAGGGAGGGAGTATTAATGAAGGATACACTTCCACTGAAGTTAAGTATATATGTGAAAATACCAAGGCCAATCTCAATATCCTGTATAGGGAAGGGGGTAGAATGGAGAGGGAGCCAGGGGAAAGTTCACCAAGTACTGTGTGCATGTATGTCACTATCATTATCAACTACATTATGACGTGAGACTACAATGCACCAATAAAAGTATTAAAAAATAAGCCCAACAGTCTTGCCACTCTATGTTATAGAACCCAGTGAGTAACAAATATGCATTTTGACCAGGAGACCTTTAGTCTATTTAAATTTGAACTCAATGAAACTTTGGGTGTCCACCTATTAATAGCTATGACAAATCTATATTTGGTTTCAAATTTCTTGCATTATCTTCAAGAGAGGCTTTTGTTTTTTCTTAGAATGACCACATTCATGTTTCTGCTAACTAATATTTTTTCTTGGAACAAAGCGTTCAACTAAAAATTAACATTGATTTGTTGTTATCATTGGGGGAGCAAATAGGGTGACATGAAGATAAATGCTGCTAATCAAGCTTTTTTTTGTGGTACTGGGGATTGAACTCAGGGGAATTCTACCTCTGACCTACACCCCCAGCCCTATTTTTTTTTTTTGGAAATGGTGGGTGCTTTGGGTTTTGCTTTTACATTAATTATAAAGGAAATTTTCTTAGAAACATGTAGCTTAATAATAGCTGAAAAAGCAGTGCTTCAAGACAAACCCATATAAGGAATTCATTAACCTCTTACAAGCATTAGTCAAAAAACAGGCTTTACAAGTTTATCTAAATACTTACTATAAATAGTCTTTTTCCCACTCCCACCTTGTCTCCCTAAAATTTTACAGGGCACATTAACCCTCTAGCTACCTGAGATAAAGCTAAGAACACTGCTTAAAGGCCCAGCCCTATTTTTTATTCTTTATTTTGAAACAGGGTCTCACTAAGTTGCGGAATGCCTCACTAGGTAGCTGAGGCTGGCTGCGAACCCGGATCCTCCGGTCTCAGCCTCCCAAATGCTGGAATTACAGGCGTGATCCACCATGCCCAGCTTCAAGCTTTCTTAATACAACACTGGCATGGACATTTTGCCAAATGTGAATCAACTTTCAGAAACAAAATGATGGAATATTAGATGTTGGATTTGTGGCAGACTATTGAGTTATGAGGAACAATGTTGTGTGCAACAGTGTGGTTTCTGTAGACAGTCCTCAGATTAAATCTTAGCCTTGCCTCCCATCCCTTCCCTTCCCTTCCCTTCCCTCCAAGCTATACCCTCACCACTTTTAATTTATTTTTATTTTGAAACAGGGTTTTATTAAGTTACCATGCCTTAAACCTGCGATCCTCCTGTTTCAGCCTCCCTATTACTGGGATCAGAGACACATGTCACCATGCCCAGCAGCCTTGCCACTTTCAAGTGAACTTGGCCAAACCACCTAATCTCTTTGAGCTTTAGTTTTGTGTCTGCGAATAATTTATAACTCAGTGATATTATGAATACTATATATTAAATATGTGTAAAATCCTATTCCTGATATAAAGAAAGCACTCACATTTCTTTCTATTCTCTTCTATTATTATCACAGAAGTGACTCAAGCATAAACTGAAGTTAGACAAGATGACCTTTTAAGTTATTACAGGCCTATGACTCTGAGTTTATAATTCTTTGGCTCAGGGAAAAAAATAAACTTTACTCACCGATGCCTGTGCTGATCAGATAACCCCAAAGCCCAGACATACTGCATAATTCTCCGACAGCAATAACTCAGCTGGCAGTTCCCAGGCAGAGATGTGGGAGAAAGTCCAATATCCGGGTAGCGCTAGGATCTACAACTTCCTGTGGTCTGACAAGTAAAATCTGACCAGATAAGAACAGTTAATAAGAAGTTCTACAGATAGAAAAGCTCCTTTTATCTCTGAATGCAAGTATATTGGTGTTAAATACCTGAATGGGTGAGGTTAATTTGAATAGTCTTCTTATTACTGCAAGAAATATGGAAAAACTCTTCTTCATAATTGTGGCTCAAACTGAAAGAAGTCTTCTTATTCTGAAAAAATGATGCATGTACTGCCTATGTGAGGTAGAAGCTTTTTTGTGTCTGTGTGGTGCTGAGAATTGAACCCAGTGGCATTCTACCTCTGAGCTATACCCCCAGCCCTATTTTATTTTTGTTATTTATTTATTTTTATGGTACTGGGAATTTAACTCAGGGTCCTTCTACCTCTGAGCTACACTCCTGGCCCAATTTTATTTTTTTTTTATTTTTTTTTTATTTTGAAACAGGGTCTCCCTATGTTGTTGAAAGTCTTTCTAAGTTGCTAAGGCTGACTTCAAAACTGCGATTCTCATAGCTCAGCCTCCCAAGTACTGGGATTACAGGCCTGGGCCACTATACATGGCTTAGACACATTCATTGACTTTTAAATGCCAGACCTGAAGGTACCTCGATTGGGTGTTTAAGAAGAAACCGAGTCTTGTATCTTGGAAGTGCTTTCTGTAACATTGTACAACTCACCCCACATTCTCATTGAGGGTTTTCCCTGGAGATCTCAAATATTTCCAACTGAAGACTGACACTTGAATAAGAAAGCGAGCATGACAGTGAAAACATTTAGTGGCTATAAATTCAATTGCCAAGAAGTTTTTGTCTCTTGGATACTCAAGGGACACAGGGCCTGGGCAATAACTTATTTTTTCTTTTTCTTTTCTGCACGACAGTGGTAACAGAGACTGTGCTAGTAAATGTTTTGATAATTATGTTATCCCAGTGAGTCATTCCCTCTTTATTTCCTTGAAACAACTTCCTAAGTGTGATCATATGCCTCCTTTTCTCCTAACATTATGGAAAGTTGAATTTTATGGTGTGTGTGTGTGTGTGTGTGTGTGTGTGTGTGTGTGTGTGTGTGTGGCAATGGGGATTGAACCCAGAGGTGTTCTATCTCTGAGCTACACTCTCAACTCAATTTTATTTTTGTTTGAAAAAGGGTCTCACTAAGTTACCAAGGGCCTCACTAAGTTGCTGAGGCTGGCCTCGAACCTCTGATCCTCCTTTTTCAGCCTCCCAAATACTGGGATTACAGAAATGGGTCACCATGCCAGGCCACCCACTATTATTAATAAGCAGATTTCTTCAGTGATTCACAAGTTGAGAGAATTAGCTGAAGTGGCAGTTTTGTTTGTAAGCACTTTATGAGGTTTGAAGTGAATCAGATAATATATTATCAGTAGTTCTGTTGAATTGGTATATTTCTAGGATTAGAGGTAGGGGGATGGTTAGGGGAGGCTGCAGCTGTATTTCCTTAGGACACCTTTGAATTCTTGGGCTACAGTTATATCAGGCTTGAGTACTCACAATCTGGAATGCCAAAATTCCTTGTTCATTAAAGCAAAGCAAGTGAAAGATAGCCTTTAGTTATGTTACAATACAACCAAATAAGCACTGGGGTAAAATACCTTGCGCCTGTCTTACTGTTTTACTTCTCCGGAAAAAGGTTAACAGTTCCTTACTTGCCTTTTCCCTGAATGTTATAAATCCAATGAGGTAGCTGAAATGTATTTGTAATTTTTTCTGTGAGGAGCCGGGCGTGGTGGTGCACACTTGTAATCCCAGCATTTGGGAGGCTGAGCCTGTAGGATCCAGGTTCGCCGCCAGCGTCAGCTACCTAGTGAGGCACTCCGCAACTTAGTGAGACTCGGTTTCAAAATAAAGAATTAAAAATAGGGCTGGGGGTATAGCTTGGAGGTAGAATGCCCCTGAGTTCAACCCCCAGTACCACAAAAAAAAAAAGAAAGAAAAAGAAAAAAAATTTTCTGTGAGGATGTGACATGGATATGCCGGAGAGGATGTGGTCAGGATAAATATGAAGAGCTCCCACTGTGTTAGAGTTTGGAAATATGTCTGAGATCTACACCTGGAGAGAAAAGAAAGGAACCTGGAAGGCACAGCAAGTTGGCCTTTAGTGCATTTGGGATTGGATTTGAAGTGCTAATATTATGGAGTTGTTCATTTTTATCATTGGAGTGCCCATTACAATTTTTTTTTGGTGGGGAAGGAAGTACTAGGGATTGAACCCATGAACCAAGAGATGTTCTACTTCTGAGCTACACCCTCAGGACTATTTTTTTTAATTTAAATTATTTTGAAACAAGGTCTCGCCAAGTTGCTGAGAGCCTCACTGCATTGCTGAGGCTGGTCTCAAACCCCCAAACCTCCTGTTTCAACATCTCAAGTACTAGGATTATAGATGCGTGCCACTATGCTGGGTTTCTTATCTACTATTAAAGGCATTTATTGGACAATGATATCTAAGTCTCACTGCATTTGCATGAACTTGATACTCAACTTTGGGCCAGGTGTTTTGCATTTCTGAGACTTAAATTTTCTTTCTTTTTAAGGCTGAAGCAAAATTTACATAATCTGATGCCTAAAGTGTAAAAATATGTTTTCAAATATATATATATATATATATATATATATATATATATATATATATATATATATATATATATGTAACCATAATTTAAGTTAAATATAAAATATTTCCACAAGTCTCAAACATTCTGTTATATCCCCTTTTAATCTCTACCTCCATCAGCATCTACTGCTCTGTTTTCTATTCCCCCTGAACTTCATATGCACAGGGACATATACTATGCACAGTTTTGTGTCCAACTTATTTTACTTAGAATAACACTTTTGAGATTTATCTATGTTGTTGTATGTATTAGCTGTTGATTATTTCTTATAGCCAATTAGTATTCCATTGTAAGAATATGCTACAGTTTGTTTAGCCATTCTCCTAGTGATGTAATTTAGGGTGTTTCTGATTTGGAGCCATGTCGAATATCGCTGCTATGAGCATTCAATTACAAGTCATTTTCTGAATAGTGGATATATGTTTCCAGTTCTTTGGGGTGAATACCTGAGATCTAGTGGCTGGGTCATTTAATTTTTTTTGTACTAGGAATTGAACCAAGAGGCATTCTACCTCTGAATTCCACTCCCAGTCCTTTTTTTATTTTGATGGTCTCATCAAGTTTTTCCAGGCTGCCCTCATACCTGCAATCCTCCTGTCTCAGCCTCTCAAGTACTGGGATTATAGGCATGTGCCATTGAGCCTGGCAGGGTCATATAGTTTTAATTTTTTCTTATTTTATTTTAATGTAATTTTAATCAACAGATAACAATTGTATATATCTATAGAACACAACGTTTTTTATAGTTTTGACTTATTGAAATTACACCAAGAAATTACTGATCTAGGGAATGCCAAGCCCCTTTCATTTGATGCAGCTAAAACAGCTCAAAATATTCTGGAAAAGTTACAAGCTGTCATGCCCTCTTGGTCATCCTTTACTTCCTTGACAGGAGGTCTTCTAGGTGTTGAAATCTTATTGCTCCTAGGTTTGTGTTTGCTTCCTATACTGGTATGCACCTTTGTCAGCACTATTTGGACAATCAAAACTGAAATACATGGGTTAAAGCTTCACACAACTCCCTTTGCAGGAGCTGGTAGTCTATGACTGGTAAGATTCTCTTAGAGACAAGTCAACCTAAGACAGGACATAGGTGCATGATACCTGTGTTCCCACAATGGGTAACATTTCTACCTTAAAGAGAACAACCTAAGACAGACACAGCTTCCTGCACATCAACTGCAGGTTGGTGCCTCATTTTTCTAAAACATAAAGAAGGGGGAGATGTTGGAGACTATGATTAATTACCCATGTATTGCTAAAATCAACCAGGTGTTGTGTGTTGACATTATAGACCTAGGAAACAATAACCCGGATCTAGATGCTTATGATGCTTGTACTGAGATATGGTTCAGGGGCTTCGGTACAATCAGTACATTAAGACAATAGGTCTTGGATGGAGATCCAAGATGGCGACTGAATGAAACAGCTTTCCCCAGACGCTGTGATTTCGAACAAAATTTACCATATAAGGAGCATCTTAACAGAAGAAAAATACAACAAAAGAAGTGAAATTTGAACTACACCTAAAGAAGATCAAAAAAGTGGACTCAGGAGGGCAAGGGAACTTGCTATGGCCCCATGCCCAGGGCCGTGGCCCTGCACCCTGCACAGTGGTGGATCGGCGCCACGCGGAAGAATTAGCTTGTGGAAGGAGCAGTGGGGATGAGCCAGACACTGTGAGCTGAGCGGCTAACTACACGGGGAAACAGCTAACAGCCCAGGCATGGCGTTGGCCCCAGATTTCCACGAACTACCCAGGTGGGGATTGCCACAACACTTACAGTGACCAGAACCCCCCCACCCCCCCGTGGAACAGTCGGCGGAAGCTCCCTCGGGCCAGTGTCTACATTCCACCACAAAGATGGAACAGTGAGCAACGGCGCAAAGGAGGAAAGAGGACAGCTGTGAATCCAGCTTCTTGATGGAAGGAAGAGAAGGAATACTGGAAACTCGAACACAAACTCAGAGAGGGGAGCCTGCACGTGCTGGGAACGGCGGCTGCCATCTTTGCCGCCAGCCCCTCCCACAAACTTCCTGCTTGCTACGCAGACCATCATTGTCCGATTGCGCCCCCAGCCATCAGAACAGGAAAAGGCCGAGCAGCAGGGAGCCGTAAGTTGGGCTAGGCACACCTCGGGTGCAGGGTGTGGTATTCACAAAACAAAGGATAGACTCAGTCATCTGCCCTGCTAGAGCCTAGACAGGGCCAGAAGGGCGGAAGAACCCAGTGCACACAGGGTATCTGGAAAGGCCTGGCTTTTAGACTGCTAAAGCAAAAAGCAGAGACAGAGACACAGCCAGACCCAGTGGAGAGTCCAGAGACATAAACTAGCAGTGGGTAATTCTCTGCCTGCACTGACAGAGCAAATTAAAATAAATAAATAAATAAAAAACGCTAAAGACACACATGAAAATTTAAGTTCGGTACTTACGAACTAGCAGAGCGTTGGTTTTAGTGTCTGTTTGCTATTTGTAGATTTTGGGGGGGGGTTTGGTTTTGATTTTGGTTTTTTGTTTTGTTTTGTTTCATTCTTTTTTGGTGTTAAGTTTTAAATTTGATCTGCCTATACTCTGTTAATGCTTTGATTTGTTTATCTTTGTTTGGATGCATACTTGTTTGTTATCTCTTACTTAGATCATTGAACCCCCTCCTTACCCCCTATTACAAGCTCCCCCCCCATATTCCTCTCTGCTACACTTTACCTCCTCTCTTTTCTTTTCCTCTTTTTCCTGTTGCATATCAATATCTACTGTCTCTAATCTTTCCCCCTTCTTTACCCTATCCCTGCATCTATTACGGTGACCTCTCACCCAAACTCTATCTCTGAACACACCCTGTCACCCCTAAACCCCAACTACAGAGATTGGACAAGAAAACTTGCAAGAACAGCAAAGATATAAATCGAAGAACAGAGGAAACATGGGAAGGAAAAATAACAAAGAAACAATGAGCCACCACAACCCCTCAATAACAGATCTCATCAACCCAGAATGGCAGAGACTACCAGAAGAACAATTCAGATTTTTAATACTAGATACAATACAGGATTTTCAGAAAGAATGTAGGCAGAGCTTTAAAGAGATAAAGGAAGACATACAGGAACAAATAAACAGAGAATTCGAAGACCTAAAGAGAAACCAAACAAAAGCATTGAAAGAAGTAAAAGATGAAATAATCGAAATGAAGGCATCAATGCAAACTATAAACAACAGATTAGATCACATGGAAAATAGAATATCACTCTTAGAAGACAACCAAACTAACAATGAATCTATAGTACATAACTTAGAAAAAAAATACGACAGTATGAATTGGACACCGAAGAGATCTGGGCCAATTTTAAAAGAGCCAACCTAAGAATATTAGGCATACAAGAGGGATTAGAAGTTGAAACTTATGGAATAAACAATCTCTTCAAAGCAATTATCACAGAGAAAGAGAAGCCGGGTTCATCCCAGGGATGCAAGGGTGGTTCAACATTTGAAAAACAATACACGTAATTCACCACATAAACAGACTCAAAGACAAAAATCACATGATCATCTCAACTGATGCTGAAAAAGCATTTGACAAGATCCAACACCCATTCATGCTAAAAGCACTACAGAGAATTGGAATAGAAGGAACATACCTCAAAATCATAGAGGCAATATACAATAGGCCTACAGCCAGCATCATATTAAATGGAGAAAAACTGCAAGAGTTCCCACTAAAGACAGGAACAAGGCAAGGATGTCCATTATCACCTCTTCTGTTTAATATAGTACTCAAGACTCTAGCCAGAGCAATAAGGCAAGAGAAGGAAACCAAAGGGGTAAAAATAGGGAAAGAAGAACTAAAACTATCCCTTTTTGCAGATGACATGATACTATACTTAGAAGACCCAACAAATTCAACCAAAAAACTTATTGAACTGATCAACAAATTCAGTAAGGTGTCGGGATACACAATCAATCTTAAAAAATCAGAAGCCTTTTTGTATGCCAACCACAAATCAATCTAAAAAGAAATCCAGAAAACAATTCCAGTCACAATAGCACCCCTAAAAATAAAGACTTCTATAAGGAAAATTATAGAAATGAAGAAAGAAATTGATGAAGACCTTAGGAGATGGAAGGACCTCCCATGCTCTTGGATAGGCAGAATAAATGTCATCAAAATGGCCATCCACCCCAAACTGATATACAAATTCAATGCGATACCCATGAAATTGCCAAGGACACTCCTCACAGACATAGAAATATCAGTCCTTAAATTCATCTGGAAAAACTAAAAGCCCAGGATAGCCAAAGTAGTTCTTAGCAATAAAAATCATGCAGGAGGCATCACAATACCTGACTTTAAACTCCACTACAAAGCCACAGTAATAAAAACAGCATGGTACTGGCACAAAAATAGATACATAGACCAATGGAGCAGAATAGAAGACTCAGAAACAGACCCACAGACTTACAGTCAACTGATTTTTGACAAAGGAGCCAAAAATATACAATGGAAAAAGGATAGCCTCTTTAACCAATGGTGTTGGCAAAACTGGTTAACCATACACAGGAAAATGGAAATAAACCCCACTTTCTCCCCTTGCACAAGAGTCAATTCAAGGTGGATCAAGGACCTGGATGTCAGACCAGAGACACTGCAGCTACTTGAAGAGGGCATAGGACCAACACTTCAACACATAGGCACAGATAAAAACTTTCTCAACAAGACCCCAAAAGCACAAGCAGCTCAAAGGAAGATCAATACATGGGATTGAATTAAACTGAAGAGCTTCTGCACAGCAAAGGAAACTATCAAGAACCTCAACAGAGAGCCTACAGAGTGGGAGAAAATTTTTGCCAGTTATACTTCAGGTAGAGGTCTAATATCTAGGATATACAAAGAACTCAAGAAAATCGCAACTAAGAAAGCAAATAACCCAATCAAAAAATGGGCAAAGGATCTAAATAAACACTTCACAGAAGAAGAAATACAAATGGCCAATAAATGTATGAGGAAATGTTCCACATCATTGGCAATCAGGGAGATGCAAATCAAAACTACCCTGAGATTTCACCTAACTCCAGTC
>PVLC010022539.1:14713-26717 GCA_004027655.1 Graphiurus murinus
CAACACCTGCTGGCGAGGGTGTGGAGAAGTGGGAACCCTAATACATTGTTGGTGGGATTGCAAACTTGTGCAACCACTGTGGAAAACAGTATGGAGGATCCTCAGACGAATGGGAGTGAACCTACCATATGACCCAGCAATACCACTACTGGGTATATACCCAAAAGAATGGAAACCAAATTATCAGACTGATGCATGTGTATCTATGTTTATAGCAGCTCAATTCACAATAGCCAAACTATGGAAACAGCCAAGATGTCCAACCACAGATGAATGGATTACAAAACTGTGGAATATGTACACAATGGAATTTTACTCAGCCATAAAGAAGAACAAAATCATGTTCTTTGCTGGGAAATGGATGCAACTGGAAAACATTATGTTAAGTGAGATTAGTCAGTCACAAAGAGTAAAGAAGCATATGTTCTCCCTAATATGTGAATGCTAGGGAGAACATGGGGCATAGGAGGGTCTCCAGATGAAAAGGAGAGATCCTCGATAAGCAAAGAAGTTGATTTAATTGTAGTGGATGCATGGGGCAGAGGGACACTCTAAGGGACATGATGTACTTACACAATCATATCAAGGTCACTCACTGAAGTGAACCTGAGGGTGAAGGAGGGGGAGGGAACGGGGTGGGAACTGGGGAAGGGGTCAAATGAGAATTGTGTGCAAATATGTTGTTAACAACTTGTACTTAACAAAGGTCTATGCTATATTGCACGAATTACTACAATAAAAAAATTTTTAAAAAAGACAATAGGTCTTGTAGGGGCCACAAGACCTCATGTAATGATTTGTAGGTTATGTTGCCATGGTGTAACTAACGTTCCCATGTTATTTTTCTTGTATAAGTTTCCTGGTGTCATGGTATAAAAAGGTCCTGTGAAATAAACTCGAGGCTACAGTATTGACTGTCAGCTCTCCCAGTATCAGACTCAGTACTGACTTTGTCTTTAATCCTCACTCCCCCCTTCAGGACTTTTCAACTTTGCTGGTAGGAATGGCAGAGTTGCTTGTGCTTTTGAGGACTTGTTGAGAAAGTTTTTACCTGTGCCTATGTGTTGAAGTGTTAGTCCTATGCCCTCTTCAAGTAGCATGCAAGGTCTGGCCTAACTTCCAGGTCTTGATCCACCTTGAGTTGACTCTAGTGCAGGGTGGGAAAATGGGGTTTATTTTAATTTTCCTGCAAATGGTTAACCAGTTATGTCAACACCATTTGTTAAAGAGTCTATCTTTTTTCCAGTGTATATTTTTGGCTCCTTTGTCAAAAATCAGTTGACTGTAAGTTCGTGGGTCTGTTTCTGAGGCTTCTATTCTGCTCCATTGGTCTATGTTCCTGTTTTTGTGCCAATACCATGCTGTTTTTATTACTGTGGCTCTATAATAGAGTTTAAAGTCAGGTATTGTGATGCCTCCTGCATGGTTCTTGTTTCTAAGGACTACTTTGGCTATACTGGGCTTTTTGTTGTTCCAAATGAATTTAAGGACTGATTTTTCTATGTCTTTGAGGAGTTACCTTGGCAATTTCATGGGTATTGCATTGAATCTGTAGATCATGTTTGGGAGCATGGCCATTTTGATGATGTTTATTCTGCCCATCCAAGAGCATGGAAGATCTTTCCATCTTCTAAAGTCTTCATCAGTTTCTTTTTTCAAATTTATATAGTTTTCCTTACTGAGATCTTTTACCTCTTTGGGTAGGTTTACCCCTAAGTATTTTATTTTTTGTGGTGCTATTGTGAGTGGAATTGTTTTCTGAATTTTTTTCCAGTGGATTTATGATTGGCATACAGGAGAACTTCTGATTTTTGAATATTGATTTTGTATCCAGACACTTTGCTGAATTTGTTGATTATTTCTGTAAGTTTTTTGGTTGAGTTTGTTGGGTCTTCTCAGTTTGGTTCTTCTTTCCATATTTTTACCACTTAGATTTCCTTCTCTTGCCTTATTGCTCTGGCTAGAGTCTTGAGTACTATATTGAACAGAAGCGGTGATAATGGACATCCTTTTCTTGTTCCCATTTTTAGTGGGAACTCTTGCAGTTTTTCTCTATTTAATATGATGTTGACTGTGGGCCTATTGTATATTGCTTCTATGATGTTGAGGTACGTTCCTTCTCTTCCGATTCTCTGTAGTGCTTTTAGCATGAATGGGTGTTGGATCTTGTCAAATGCTTTTTCAGCATCAATTGAGATGATCATGTGATTTTTGTCTTTGAGTCTGTTTATGTGGTGAATTACATGTATTGTTTTTCAAATGTTGAACCAGCCTTGCATCACTGGGATGAACCCAACTTCGTCATGGTGTATAATTTTCTTGATGTGGTTTTGAATGCACATTGCTAGTATTTTGTTTAGCAGTTTTGCCTATAAGTTCATCAATGATATAGGCCTATAGTTTTCTTTTCTTGAGCTGTCTTTATTTGGCTTTGGTATTAATGTGATATTGGCTTCAAAGAATGTGTTTGGGAGGGTACCGTTTCTTTCTATTTCACATAATAGTTTGAGGAGTATTGGAAGTAGTTCTTCTATAAATGTTTTATAGAATTCAATTGGAAAACCATCTCATCCTGTGCTTTTGTTTGATGGTAGACTCTTTATTGCTG
Source organism: Graphiurus murinus (assembly GCA_004027655.1). NCBI lineage: Eukaryota > Metazoa > Chordata > Mammalia > Rodentia > Gliridae > Graphiurus > Graphiurus murinus. The sequence goes on from PVLC010022539.1 coordinate 17,322, forward strand.
TTTCTATCTCCTTGATTGCTATTGGTTGGTTTATGTTTTCTATATCTTCTTGACTCAATTTAGGGAGGTTATATGTATCTAGAAATTTGTCAATTTCTTCTAAATTTTCATTTTGTTGGAGTATAGTTTTTTGAAATAGTTTCTGATGATCCTATGTATTTCTGTAATTTCGGTGATAATATCATCTTTTTCATCTCTTATTTTGGTAATTTGGGTTGATTCTCTCTTTTGGTTAGGTTGGCCAATGGTTTATCTATCTTGTTTATTTTTTAAAGAAACCAGCTTTTGGTTTTGTTGATTTTCTGTATTTTTTTTATTCTCCACTTCATTAATCTCTGGTCTGATTTTCATGATTTCTGTCTTCTACTAGCTCTGGTATTGGACTTTTCTTGTTTTTCAAGTGCTTTGAGTTGTGTCATAAGGTTATTTATTTGTTGATTTTCTGTTCTTCTTATGTGGGCACTCAGTGCTATAAATTTTCCTGTTAGTACTGCCTTCAAAGTGTCCCAGAGGATTTGATATGTTGTATCTCTGTTTTCATTGGTTTCTAGGATTTTTTTAAATTTCTCCGCTTACTTCTTCTATGACCCTATCCTCGTTTAGCAATGTGGTGTTTAGTCTCCATGTGTTTACATGATTACTCTGGGTCTTCTTAGAGTTGATTTCTAGTTTCACTCCATTGTGGTCTGAAAAGATGCAGGGAATTATGTTGCATTTTTTGAATTTGCCAGTGCTTGCTTTGTGGCCCATAATGTGGTCTATTTGGAGAAGGTTCCATGTCCAGCTGAGAAAAATGTGAATTCAGCTGTAGTTCGGTGAAAGAGTCTATATGTGTCTAATAGGTCCATTTGGTTTATGGTGTTCTTCAGGTCTAAGGCATCTCTACTGACTTTTTGTTTAGAAGATCAGTCTAGTGATGTGACAGGAGTATTGATGTGAGTCCCAGTATTAGTGTATTGGGATCTGTATGTTTCTTTATATCATACAGAGTTTGTTTTATGAAAGTGGATGCACCTATGTTTGGGGCATAGATGTTGTTATTTTTTATTTCCTCTTGCTGGATTGTTCCTTTCACTAGTAAAAAATGACCTGCTTTGTCTCTTCTGATAAGCTTAGGCTTGAAGTCTTATTTATCTGATATCATAGTTGTTACTCCTGCTTGTCTTTGAGTTCTATGGCATGGATTACCTTACTCCAGCCCTTTACCTTTAATTTGTGGGAGTCTTTGCTTTTAAGGTGTGTTTCTTGCAGGCAGCATGTAGATGGATTCTGGGTTTTGATCCATTTTGCCACATTGTGTCTTTTTATTGGGGAGTTGAGACTATTTATATTCAGTGTGATTACTGAGAGATGATTTTTAATTCCTAACATTTTGAGTTTTGACTTTTATTTGAGATAGTGTTTGTTCTTCTTTGGTTAGTTGTTTGCTTCCTGGAAATTATCATTTCTCTGGTTCTGGTGTTTCCTTGTTAATTCTTCTTTGTTTAATCTCTTTGAGTATTTTCTCTAGTGCTGGTTTGGAAGACATAAATTATTTCAGTTTCTGTTTGTCATGGAACATTTTTATTTCCCTGTCATTTCTGAGAGATAGTTTTGCTGGGTAGGAAATTCTTGGCTGCAAGTTATTTTCTTGCAGAGTTTGGAATATGTTACCTCAGCCCCTCCTGGCTTTCATGACTTGGTTTGGGAGGTCTAGAATAATTCTAGTTGGTTTGCCTCTAAATGTCTCTTGGACTTTTACTTTTGTTGTCTTTAGAATTCTCTCCTTGGCCTCTACATTAGTCAACTTGATTGTTATGTGGCATGGTGAACCTCTTCTTTGGTCTTGTCTGAAGGGGGTTCTATATGTTTCCTGCACCTGTGTGCCAACTTCTCTTTCTGTGTTTGGAAAATTATTTGATATTACTTCTTTGACAAAAAATGGTTTATTCCATTAGTTTTAACTTCTAATCCCTCTTCTATGGCTATTTTTCTTAGGTTAGCTGTTTTAAAATTGGCCCAGATCTCATCAATGTCCAATTCATACTGTCAATTTTTTTCTAAATTATGTACTATGGGTTCATTTTTGTAATGGTCATCTTCTAAGAGTGATATTCTATTTTCCCTGTGGACTAATCTACTGTTTATAGTTTGTATTGATGCCTTCACTTCAGTTATCGCATCTTTCACATCCTTCAGTTCCTTCAAGGCTTCTTTATGATTCCTGTTCAGGATGTCAGATTCTTTGTTTATTTGTTCTTTTATTTCTTTCCAGCTGCCTCTGCATTCTTTCTGGAAGTTTTGTTTCATTTCTACTATTAAGGATCTGAATTGTTCTTCTGGTAATTTCTGCCATTCAGTGTTGGTGAATTCTGTTATTGTGGAATTATTGTGGCTCATTGTTTCTTTGCTATTTTTCCTTCCCATGGTTTTCCTGTTCTTAAATTTATATCTTTTCTGCTCTTTCAAGCTTTCTCTCAATTTATAGGTTTCTTATTTTCTTTCTGTAAATAGTATCTTGTACTTTGTTGCAATTACTCTAGGACTTCTTATGCCCACTCTATTGCTGCCTTTGGTGGGTTTCAGTTGTTGATTTCGAGGGTCTGTTTGTTGCTTCTGTTATGGGGATTCATCTCAAGATGTGAGTAGGACAGTTTGTGGTTTTTGTGTTTTTAGGCCTCAAAGTGGAATGTGTTCCAATATTCCTTCTATCAGCAGAGGTGAGTTTATTCTTAGAGTTTGGCACTCTTTTTTGGTGGTTCACCTCTCTGGTCCAATCTCCGCAGTGGAGGTTTAGAGGTGTCCACTGGTAAATACAAGGACAGGTTTCATTCACTGGAAGGTTGGGTGAGAAGTCAGTGATGAATGCAAGAATAGGGTAAAGCAGAGGGTATGGTCCAGTGGAATAAGAGGTTGAGTGTGTTGAAGTGATATATGATAAAGGTTAGAGATAGTGGATATGTCGGGGAATTCTGGTAGTCAATGTAGAGTATGTAGGTGTAGTGGTATGAAATTGTCTTGATATAAGACAGGGAAAGAAGGAAAAAGGAAAGAAAAAAAGAGTGTTCAGGAGAAGAATATAGATGGGAGAGAGGAGGGAAGCTTGTAAATGGAATAAGGAAGAGAGTCAACAAACTGAGCAAAAAATAACAAAACAGCCAATCATCCAAACAAACATAAATAAAACAAAGCAATACAAAATGAAAAAAGAGTAAAAAACAACAACAATAAAAAGAAACAAAAACAAAAACTCTGTAAGTTTGTAATACAGAGCCTAGTAGGCCTCTGCAGTCCTTTTATATCTGTGTGGATATTTTCAGCTTTTAAATATCTGCTCACCATATTAGATTTTCCAGCATGTATCTGGTGTTCTTGTTTGCTCTCTCTGTCAGTGCAGGCAGGGTGTTCTGCTGGTGCCTCTCTTGCTGCAAGCTTGTGTCTCTGAGCTCTCTATAGGGCCTATCTGCATCTCTCTCTCTGCCATTGCTGGTGGTGGTAGTGCAGTCTAAATGCCAGGCATTTTCCAGGGTGCCTGTAAGGTTTCTATGTCCTGTGTCTATTGGGTCCCTCATGAACTTCTCCTTCTATCCAATTGCTAGAAGGGTGGGTGACTGAGCCTGTCCTTTGCACAGGGTCCCCCGCTCCCCCCAGAGAGAGTGCAATTTAACTTACAGATCCATGCTACTCTTGCTCTGGTGGGAGGGGTGAGCTGGGTTGTCCTCGCTGCAAGTTTAAGGTGGTTGTCCCAGGTGTTCCTGATCACTGTTGATTCTGCAGAGATATGCCGCCTGATTAGGGTGTGGAGTTCTGTAGTTGCTTACTCTACATATGGTCGCAGGGTATGCAGGAGGTCGTTAGAGGTCTCAGTGCTAGTAGAACCCGCTCTGGACGACTGGCTCAATGCCACCCATCACTCTGTGGCATGTGCCACCACTACACGCATGCGTTCCTTTGCTCTCCTTGGTTTACTTTCTGTGTTCCATTCAGCTGCAGTTCAATTTTCATTATTTTGTTCAGTTTTTTTGCTGCTTTGCTTTTCTTTCCTTCCATCAAGAAAATGCTTTTGGGGCAGTTTTGATTCAAGCTCTTCAGTAGAATTGATCACTGCTCTGGCTCTGGAGGGAGAGGTGAGCTGGGGTGACCCTGCTGCGGGCTTAAGCTGGTCATCTGAGGTGTTCTCTGCAGCCATATGCTCCCTGATTAGGATGTGGAGTTCTGGAGTTGCTTAATCCACATCTGGTCACTGGGTATACAGGAGGTTGTTAGATATGTTGGTGTTAGTTGACCCCGCATTGAGTGGCTGGCTCCTGCATGGTGTTTTTGAAGAGAAGTTTTCAGTTGGATGAAGTTTAGTTTATACATATTTAAATGAGTGCTTTTTGCGTTCTGTCCAGGAAGTCTTTTAAATTTCAATCTCATGAAGAAGTCCTCCTATAAAGAAACTTTATAGTTGTAGCATTTACTTTGATTTATGATCCATCTTCAATTACTTTTTGAGCATGGTTTTAGGTAAGAGAAGAGGCTCACTTTGTTTTTCTATATGGGTGTATATCAGGGATTGGCAAATTTTGTCCCATGGGCCAAAGTTGACTTGCACTTGTTTTTGTATGATTATCAAGGTAATAATACATTTCATTTTTATTTGTAGTACTGGGGATTGAACCCAGGGACATTCTACTTCTGAGATAAATCTCTAGCTGTATTTTATTTTTTTGAAACAGGGTTTCATTAAGCTGTTGATGGGACTGCAAATTAGCACAGCCACCATAGAGATTAGTATAAAGGTTTCTCAAAAGACTAGGAATAGAACCACCATATGACCCAGCTATATCACTTCTCAATATATTTCCAAAATAAAGTTACAGTACTGTAGTGACAAATGAATATCCATGTTTTTAGCAGTACAATTCACAATAGCCAAATTATAGATCCAATCTAGGTGTTGATTAACAGATGAATGCATAAAGAAAATGTGGCATATACACACAATGGATTTTTACTCAGCCATAAAGAACAAAATTATGTCATTTGCACAAGTGGATGGAAGTAGAGAATATTATGCTAAATGAGATCAGCCAGTTACAGACAGTCAAGAGTCATATGTTTTCTCTTATATGTGGAAGCTATAGAAAAATAGAAAACAGCCCGGCATGGTGGTGCACGCTTGTAATCCCAGCATTCGGTAGGCTGAGACCGGAGGATTTGGGTTCGCGGCCAGCCTCAGCTACCTAGTGAGGCACTCCGCAACTAAGTGAGACTCGGTTTCAAAATAAAGAATAAAAAATAGGGCTGGGGGTGTAGCTCGGAGGTAGAATGCCCCTGAGTTCAATCCCCAGTACCGCAAAAAAAAAAAAAAAAAAAAAAAAAGAAAAATAGAAAACAAAAAGGACTTTAGATACAAGAGGAAAGAGACAGTAGAATAGTGGAAAGGGATTTGGGGAAAGATATGAGGAGGGGAAAAGGAGAACTGATTAAAAAAATAGCACAAATAATTCTGTGTACATGTATGAAGGATCACTACCAATCTCACTAACATTTATGGGGATGTGTCAGTATTGGGGAGGGATCCAGAGGGAAAAACACCAAGTGTTGCATGAATGCATGTTTATGTTACTTTGACCCTTATTATGGTGTATAATTATAATGAACCAGTAAAAGTATAAAAATGGGAACTTATATTGTGTCTAAGTTCAAAATTTTCTTCTAAGTGTTTTTTCTTCTAAGTGTGGACTCTTCACCAGATTCTGGTCTGTGTTTCTTCCGTAGTGTCTCTACATAGCAGCATTTTAATATTATGTCTGGAAATTGTAGCTCTTGTTTGCAAGAGTGTTGGTCTAGTAGGATTTTACTCAGCTCTTATCAGAAATAGTGATCTATTCTCTATATATTTTACCTGATCAAATATGCTAGGCGTTTAATTATTTTATTAATATGTTCAAAGAACAAAAGTTTACTTTTATTTATCTTCAGTTTTCTAGTTCCTTTGTTTCTTCTCTGATTTCTATTATTTCTTCTCTTCTTACTCTGGGTTTAATCTGCTCATCATTTCCTAACTTTTTACAGATTAAATATAGATAATTAACTTTAAATTTTTCTTCCTTTTAATTACAAGCCTTTAAAGCTATGAATATCTCTTGAGGCACTGCTTTAGCAGTATGACATAAATTTTCATATTGTGTTTTCATTTCATTCAGTCTGATGTGTTCACTAATTTTTCTTGTGAGTTCTTACTTTATGTGTTACTTAGTAATGTGATATTTAAATTCTGAATATGTGTGACTATTTATCCTGTTGCTACTGATTTATAATGTGATTTCTTTGTGTCCAGAAAACAATTAAAACAAAATTTATTAAAACATTTTTATGGCCCACTAGTGTTTCATAAATATGAATTCAGTCATTGTGGTTGATGGCTTTATAAATTTATCTTAAAAAGATTCCCTAATGGAATAATTTGTAATATTTTTCTATGAGTTTATTAGCCATTTTTTTCTATCATCGTCAAGCCAGTGAAGTTGATCTCAAATACCAGACTTTTCAGTCTTAGCATTTCTAGTTGGTTCTTTCCGTTTTTTTATAATTTTAATTTTTTTATTTTTCAGCACTTTTTTTTATACATTTCTTGAGTACAACAGGGTTACATAGACATTTATGATATATCAATCTTTGTCAGATCACAAATCTTTGTCAGATCTTCATTTTACACATATAGCCCACATTCTTAACATAGCCTGGTAAAGCAAACTTTCTAGACTCATAAAGCCATAATCCTTTAGGGTCATATATTTACTTTCTAAGAAGTAGGAGGGTCTTTCATCTACGCATCCTAGGAGCAATCTCCAGACTTTGAGACATCAGTGTAGCCATAGCAGAAGAGGCAGTGTAATTACTCATATATGCAAATCAAAACTACCTTGAGATTTCACCTAACTCCAATCAGAATGACAACCATCAAGAACACAAACAACAACAAATGCTGGTGAGGGTGTGGAAAAGTGGGAACCCTAATACATTGTTGGTGGGATTGCAAATTAGTGCAACCACTTTGGAAAACAGTATGGAGGATCCTCAGATGAAATGGAATGATCCTACCATATGATCCAGCAATACCTTTTCTGGTTATCTACCCAAAAGAATGGAAACCAAACTATCAGACCAACGCATGTGTATCTATGTTTATAGCTGAACAGTTTACAATTGCCAAACTATGGAAGCAGCCAAGATGTCCATCAACAGATGAATGGATTACAAAACTATGGGATATTTACACAATGGAATTTCAGTTGGTTCTTTTCTTTCTTTCTTTCTTTCTTTCTTTTAACAATTTCCACTTTGATGTTGAGAAATCCATTTGTCCACTTATTTTGACCATCTTTATAGTCCTTGAACATATGTACAATAACTTTTAAAAGAAATTTCTATTTCATTATTTTAATATGCTTTTATTGGTGCATTATAGTCTCACATCACAATATACATCATGTTGACAATGGCATACATGCACACAGTACTAGTACTTGGTGCCCCCCTACATCCCCATTTCCTCAATTCCAAATAGAGTATTGAGATTGATGTCGGTGTATTCACATATGTACACCTAGTTGATGGTAGTATTTCCATTAATGAACATCAGTTTTTCCCCTTCCTTTGTCTTACACTGCTTCGCTGGCTTCAGTAAGGTTTCTCCTCCATTATTTGGAGTCTCTCTGGTATCCTGATTACTTCCTAGCTTCCACATATTATAGAAAACATATGATCCCTTCGCTTTCTGTGACTAGCTAATCTCACTTAACATAATGTTCTCCAGGTCCTTCCATTTTCTTGCAAATGACATAATTTTGTTCTTTATTGCTGAGTAGAATTTCATTGTGTGTATTTCAATCTCCACACCAATCCCCATAGTGGCTGAACTAATTTGCAATCCCACCAACAGTGTAGAAGACTTCCAATTTCCCCACATCCTCACTAAGATTTATTGTTTTTTGACATCTTGATTGCCATTCTGATTGGGGTTAGATGGAATTTCTGTGTAGTTTTGATTTGCATTTCTCTGATTGTTAATGCTGTTGAACATTTTTTCATGTATCTATTGACCATTTGCATCTCTTCTTTTGTGAAGTGTCTATTCAATTCAGTTGCTCATTCATTGATTGGGTTATTTGGTTTTTCTAGTGCAAAATTTTTTATTTCTTTGTATATTCTAGATATTAGTCTTCTACCAGAGGGATAGCTGGCAAGGATATTCTCCCATTCCATAGGCTTTCTCTTTAGACTTGATGATTTCATTTGATGTGCAGAAACTTTTTAGTTTCATGCCATCCCACTTATTAATTCTTGTTTTAATTTTATGAGCTTTAGGGGTCTTTTTGAGGATGTTTGTACCTGTGTCTATATGTTGGAGTGTTGGACCTATGCCCTCCTCTGGTAGCTTCACAGTCTCTAGTCCAACTTCCAGGTCTTTGATCCATCTCGAGTTGACTCCAGTGCAGGGTGAGAGGTAAGGAGTTAATTTCATTTTTGTACAAATGGATAACCAGTTTTCTCAACACCATTTGTTGAAAGGTCTGTTTTTTCTCCATTGTATGTGTCTGGCATGTTTGTCAAAAATCAATTGGGTATAAGTGTATGGGTTTGTTTCTGTATCTTCTATGCTGTTCCATTGGTCTATGTGTCTTCTTTTGCACCAATACCATGCTGTTTTTATTACTATAGCTCTGTAATATAATTTGAAATCAGGAATTTTGATGCCTCCTGTGTGGTTCTTTTTTTTTTTTTTCTTTTTAATTTTTATTGTAGTAATTCGTGCAATATAGCATACATCTTTGTTAAGTACAAATTGTTAACAACATATTTGCACACAATACTCATTTGACCCCTTCCCCGATTCCCTCCCCATTCCCTCCCCCTCCATCCCCCTCAGGTTCACTTCAGTTGGTGACCTTGATAAGATTGTGTAAGTACATCATGTGCTTTAGGGTGTCCCTCTGCCCCATGCATCCACTACAATTAAATCAACTTCTTTGCTTATCGAGGATCTCTCTTTTTCATCTAGAGACCCTCCTATGCCCCATCTTCTCCCTAACATCTGCATATTAGGGAGAACATATGCTTCTTAACCCTTTTTGACTGACTAATCTCACTTAACATAATGTTTTCCAGTTGCATCCATTTCCCTGCAAAGAACATGATTTTATTCTTCTTTATGGCCGAGTAAAATTCCATTGTGTACATATCCCATAGTTTTGTAATCCATTCATCTGTGGTTGGACATCTTGGCTGCTTCCATAGTTTGGCTATTGTGAATTGAGCTGCTATAAACATAGATACGCATGCATCAGTCTGATAATTTGGTTTCCATTCTTTTGGGTATATACCCAGTAGTGGTATTGCTGGGTCATATGGTAGGTTCACTCCCAT
>PVLC010022540.1:5679-26737 GCA_004027655.1 Graphiurus murinus
GGGGGGGGGGGGGGGGGGGGGGGGGGGGGGGGGGGGGGGGGGGGGGGGGGGGAGTGAGAGAGTGAGAGAGAGAGAGAAACAGAGAGAGAGAGAGAGAGAGAGAGAGGGAGGGAGGGAGGGAGAAACATCTAGTTCCAATATGCCTATTTTATAGTGAAGAGTCCTTAAGCTAGAAGTCAGAAAATGTGTTCAAGTCATAATTCTGTCACCTACTAGCTGTATGTCTTAAATCACATTCTCTCTAAATATTGATGTCTTCATCAGTGGAATGACAGTTAGACCAGAAAACAACTAACATCCCTCCAGGTTAAAAGGCCTATAACCTTTGAACCAACTCCAAGTTATAAGTTTACCTCTAAACACAAAGATGGATTACTCTCTGGATGTCAGAAATCAAAAGATTAATAATTCTGGTTTTATACAATTCAGGTTACTAATGCTCATTTATTAATTGTAGAAAAGAAAGAAAATATTTTAGAGTATAAACAGAGATTTATAGACATAAAGATATTTTACATATCATCAAAGGTGAATTGCTATAGAGCTTGCACGCGTGTGTTTTACCTGGGGACTGAACCCAGGAGCATTCTACCTCTGAGCTATACCCCTAGCCCTATTTTATTTTTTATTTGGAAACAGGGTCTTGCTAAGTTACCATGTGCTGGCCTCAAACATGCAATCTGCCTCTCTCAGCCTTATGATCCTCTTGTCTCAGCCTCCCAAGTACTGGGATTACAAGTGTGCACCACCATGCCAGGCTAGTGATTTTTTTTTTTAAAGACAGAATTTACTATTGAATCTTGTCCCACCTCCTCCAGACATAGCCCATTTCCTAGTCAAAAATTTCTGATTTCTGTTAATAGATTAAAATACTCACATTATTCTATATCAGAAGAACACAAAAATGGAACATAGCTATCACCTCAACAGGAAGAAGCTATGCAGTGATTTTTACACCTAATAGACATAAACAACTGAGAGGAGATCAGAAGAGGAACCTACAACATGCTACAATAACAAATTCTCCTTTGCTGTTTTTTATAATGAGAAGCAATACAGGCAATAGTTAAGAATCACACTTTGGTGCCAGACTACTTCTTTAACAACAGTAGCTACACTTCACTGGGTTTTGGGAAAATTAAATGATTTAATATATGTAAAGTACTTAGAACAGTGCGTTGGCACTCTATTATGGACGAACTCAATAAGGATTATTATTATACAAAAATGCCAGTCCTAACAATGGAAACTTTTTCATAAAGTAAATAAGTGAATCCTACACTATAGATAAGGCCCTATCCTTTTCTCCCCTCACCTTGCCACAAGTACAACTTACACCGTGTTTTGTTTCTTTAACCTGTTTTTTGGACGTCCTATTGGATTAGCATAGCGTCGTTTTATCTGTGCTGCCTTCTTTTGTAGAAGTTTTCGTCCTTTTTTCCTAGGCCGACATATTTGACATATCCACATGCCTATAAGAAATAAAATTATACACAAGTATGATAGACATAAATATATTGAAAGTTTTCAAACAGCCCAACTCAAGATCCTAATCTCTTTTACATCAAGGACTAACATTTGAAAATCTGATGAAAGCCCTCCAGAAAAATAAACATGAAAACACACACACAATTCTATAAATAACTGGAAGAGATTCGTACATACCCTAAAGCTTGCAAATTAACAAAATCCACTAATTCTCAGTTAAAAATATGTTCTACAACCAGGACCCAGATACTGATGTCTAATAACCATCCTAGAACAAAAAGACACCAGGCTTCTATAGAGTAATGGCTGATTGCAGGGCAGGGGAAATACAAGATAACCTGGAAGATCGTATAGTACCAGAAAAGAAAGAAATGCTGAAAAAAATGATAAAGACATGTCAAAAAGACACAGGAGCAAACTTGAAGGCATTTCTGATAGCCAAATCTGGAACAATTTGAACACAAAAATAATTGGAACAATGGATGATAACCCAAAGAATAAAATAAATATTCATGAGTAACAATGATATAAATAACTGATTAAGTAAATGTGAGAAAAGGATAGCTCCTCTTTATAGCAGAATTTCAACTACTAAATATAGAAAGAATGATAGAAACAGAAAGTTACCATTGTGTGGGCAACACAGTAATAAATGATACAGGCAAGCACTGACAGATACTACAGTTAGTGACCAAAAGGAAAGAACTCTAAAGTATCTGTCAGATTTTTCTCCCTTCCCTCATTCCCCCCCGCCTTTTTTTAGTGGTACTGTGTGTTAGTTAGTTACTAGGGTTGGAACCCACAGGAATTCTACCTCTGAGCTACACCCCCAGCCCTTTTTTTATTTTTTGCTTTGAAACAGAGTCTTACTAAGTTGCTAAGAGTCTCATTAAGGTGCTGAGGCTAGTCTTGAACTTGCCATCCTCCTGTCTTAGCCTTCCAAGTACTGGGATTACCAGTGTGTGCCACCACACCGAGCTACCAGCCCTATTTTATTTTGAAATAAGAGCTTGCTAAATTATGTCACACTGGCCTCAAACTTGCAATCTTCCCGTCTCAGCCTCCCAAACACTGGCATTACAGGAATATGCCACTGCCACTGGCTTTTCAGGTTTCTTTATTGTAATCAAGTGATCAAAATTGATAGTACAGGTGGGCATGGTGGCCCATGCTTGTAATCCCAGTATTTGGGAGAATGAGACAAGAGGATTGTGGGTTCAAGGCTAGCCTCAGCAATTTAGCAAGGCCCTCAGAAATTCAGGGGGACTCTATTTCAAAATAATAAAAGGGGGGGGGGCTGGCAGTGTACAATACATACATATATACATACATAAAATAAGTCTATTGGGCTGGGCATGATGACACTTGCCTGTAATCTCAATACTTAGGACTCTGAAACAGGAGGATCACAGGTTCGAGGACAGCCTTAGTAACGTAGCAAGACTCTCAGCAAACTAGCCAGATCTTATTTCAAAACAAAAAAATAAAAAAGGTCTGGAGATGTGACTCAGAGGTAGAATGCCCCTGGGTTCAATCCCCAGTACCAAAAAATTCATAACTTCAGTCTAATCATGAGAAAGCAACAAACCAATCCAAACTGAGGAGCTTTCTATGAAATAACTGACCAGAATCCTTCAAAAGAGTGTCACGGTCAGGAAAGACAAAGTCTTAGGAACTATCACAGACTGAAGAAGACTAAAGTAATATGAGAGCTAAATGTAATGTGAAATTCTGGACTGGATCCTAGATAGAAATCCTAATTAAACTTATAGATTAGTTAATCATATCATATAAACATTAATTCCCTAGTTTCAATAATTATAGTATGGTTTTGTAAGATGACAACATCAGGGGAAGCTAGGTAAAGGATATAATGAGAGCTCTCTGTACTACTTTGCCACTTTTCTATAGTCTCAAAAAAAATTAAAAAAGAAAATGTTTCCTGCTTTAAGTTGTTGTAAAGCCTCTTTTGTAGACGTTAAATACAAAGGACAGAAGTCCTAAGAAAATCCTCCTTATCTTGAAGGATTCTCAGAAGGCCTCTTGCTCAGACTTCAAATAAATGGAAAAAGTAGGGGAGGGGGCATTTTTTCTTATAGTATGCAAAAATTTAATATTTTTCAAAAGGTAACAATCAATAAAATGGCCTGAGTAATTCAAGTAAGAGCCTAAAGTGGGTAACTTGGCAATAACCTAAGGTTGAGTCCTTTGTTCCACCAAAGGGGAAACTTTCTCCAGACATTATCAAATAACACCATATAGGCATTCTACTTAAGAAACTTATAAATCACAAAATCAGAGTTGAAATGTGACAAGACTAACTCAATTTCTCTTTTGAAGAAACTATAGACATATGATAAGATGGCATTCCATGGAAGTACAAACAAAAGGCAATTATATCCCAAAAATAAATTTCAGAAGGAACAGAAGTCAAAAGAATAGAATAACATTAACCTGAACCCTTATGATTTGGACCATAGTAAATTCATAACTTATTTTTTTAAAAAAAGCTTTTTTTGTGTGTGTGTGGTACTGAGGATGAAACCCAGGGGCATTCTACCTCCAAGCTACTCCCCCGTCCCTATTTTTTATCCTTTATTGTGAAACAGCATCTCACAAAGTTGTAGAGGGCCTCACTAAATAGCTGAGGCTGTCCACAAACCTGAGATCCTCCTGTGTCAGCCTCCCAAGTACTGGGATTACAAGCATGCACCACGGCTCCTGGCTTTATTTATTTATTTATTTATTTATTTATTTATATTTATTTAGTGATACTGGGGATTGAACCCAGGGACATTCTACTTCTGAGCTCCACCCCTAGCCCAATTTTTAATTCTTTATTTTGAAATAAGGTCTCACCAAGTTGCAGAAGAACTCACTAAGTAGTGGAGGCAGGCCAGGAACCCATGATCTTCCTGTCTCAGCCTCCCAAGTACTGGGATTACAAGCATGTGCTACCACGCTTGGCTTGCCTTTTTTTTTCGGTACTGGGGATTGAACTCAGGGGCATTCTACCTCCGAGCTATACCCCCAGCCCTATTTTTTTATTCTTTATTTTGAAACAGAGTCTCACTAAGTTGTGGAGTGCCTCACTAGGTAGCTGAGGCTGGCCGTGAACCCGGATCCTCTGGTCTCAGCCTCCCAAATGCTGGGATTACAAGTGTGCGCCACCACGCCCGGCTTTTTTTTTTTTAACTTTTGAATAAATGAGATCTCAATAGCTCTAGCCCCCTCAGAAGTGCTGGGCAGTGATACAATCAACATGTCCTAATATAATTTCATTTCCTCCTCTAAAAAAAATATTTCAGGATATTACACAAGACGTGTATTTTAGCCTCTAGCTATCCCTACCTTTAAGGTGACAGCCTCTTCCTACTTACACAACCCCAAAAGAATCAATTATTCTTTCATTTTATTGTAGATAAAATGTGATTTCACTAATGTATTACTTTATATTCTAAGTTTTATTTCAGAGAGTATTTCTCACCTTTTGGCATCCGCGTGAGTGGTGGATCACAACACTCCATGTGAAAACCTCGGTCACATGAGTCACAAAAGAGCATATTATCCTTAAAAAGAGAAAAAAGAAAGGAAAAGATAGTTCCGCTTAACCCTATGCAACAGAAATCTATCAAGATCATGATTTCATAAAACCTAGGAAGCTTCAAATATCTCAAAGGAGATGAGTTACCATAATACTAAACTCCTTTAACTTGTGTTACCTAAATAAATAGTTTGCATTAGCAAAAAAAGTTTTGTTTCATTTATTTTTTTTATGAAAAGCTATAGCTTCCTTATTTTCCAGTATCCAAAAGCCAGGAAAAAGCTCACTCTCGTCTGTTTCAGTAAGAAAGAAAAGTTGCTGGGAACAGTGGCACATGCTTATAATCCCAGTACTTGGGAGGCTAACACAGGAGGATCACAGGTTCAAGGCCAGAATCAGCAACTTAGCAACTTAGTAAGACCCTGCTTAAAAATAAAATAAAATATGAAAAATAGGGCTGAGAGTATAGCTCAGAGGAAGAACACCACTTTCACACTCTACTTCTACACACAGGCTAGAAGGCAAAGATACTCACTGCATTTTTGCCTTGATCTCGACAGGAGCTACATGTTTTGCACTCGATGCACTGCCATCGTAAGGCCTTCACTCTAACCGTTAGTTCAGGGGAAAACTTTAAACAGGACGGGTGACCTAGTAACAGGGAGGGAAATTCATGAATGAAATAATCAAAAATTACATTGCAATTGTACTAAAGAAATAATGTAGAAAAAGGCAATTATCTTAAACACAAAATATATATCAAATAAAACAAGATATTCCTAGAAGTTTGCCATACAATGTCTTATCAGGACTTGGCACTGATTCAGTTGTAATAATGTTAAATAGGATTTAGACACCTTCCCCCAGATTGAGTATAAAAAAATCTACACTCCAAACTTCATTTAGCCTGCATTAAAGCATTGTTTATATACATATTGGCATGTATATCAGTACAAATATGCCCAGGCCTCCTCTGGAAAAAAATCACACAAAGGGCTATTTACATTGATAGCATCCTAGAAAATGGAGCTATAAACATTTTGAAGGAGGATTTTACATTTTGCTTTGTACCTTTTTGTGCTCTCATTTTTTTGTTTTTAGGATAATGGTAACACATTACTTTTGTATTTTAAAAATAAATAATACAAAGGTCATCGCTGTGTGAGTTATTTGGTCATGATTTGCTCACTAAAACTAAAATCAAAGCAATATTTCTAGTGGGATCAGAATTAATAGCAACAGAAAAAACTCTTCCAGGAGTCAGTATTGGTTTGATTCTTAAAAATTAAAGGTCACCAATTTGCCCTCAATTCTGAAAAGATTTGTACCTCTCCTTTAAAAGTTGGAATGTCTCTTTGCTAAAAGAAAGGGCTGGCTAAATCATCTTTTCTTCCCCTCTTTTCTACTTCCTAAGGAATGTTCTTTTATAAAGTAGTAAGTTAATCATCAAATCATCACTAACAGCTGGGAATAGTGGCACATGCCTGTAACCCCAGCGACTTGGTAGGAAGATCTCATGTCCAAGGCCAGCCTAGGCATCTCAGTAAGAGCCTGTCTCAAAATAAAAAAATGGGTCAGGCATGGTGGCTCACACTTGTAATCCCAGCATTTGGGAAGCTGAGACCGGAGGATCTGGGTTCGAGGCCAGCCTCAGCTACCTAGTGAGGCCCTCCGCAACTTAGTGAGACCCTGTTTCAAAATAAAGAATAAAAAATAGGGCTGGGGGTGTAGCTCAAAGGTAGAATGCCCCTGAGTTCAATCCTCAGTACCACAAAATAAATAAATAAATTAATTAATTAACTAAAAAAAAATAAAAAATGGGCTAGGAATGTAGCTCCATGGTGGAGTACTTATTCAGCATGATTAAGACCTTGAGTTAAAAATAACAGCAACAACAACAAACACTGAAGGAAAATGGGAAAAGGCAAGAGCACTTCATATCATCATCACCCTAGAATAATAGCCATTTTAACAGTCTACTTTTCCCTTTTAAACTAGCTCAAAGTCCTTGTAGTTTTTGTTTTGCCTTTCTTCATTATTTTACTCAAGTAAACTTTACACTTACATTCCTTAAATGGGTTAATTACATTGATTTGATACACTATAACCTAAGTGACCCTTTTCCTATCATTAAGGGGGTTAGACTACTACATGTAATAGGTAAATTACAAGGAACACTATAATGAATTATTTCATGGTTATAGAATCCTTTTAAATTAACTCCTTACAGGAGCTGGGTGAGGTGGCACACGCCTGTAAATCTCAGTATTTGGGAGGCCGAGATAGGAAGATCACAGGTTTGAGGACAGTCTCAGCAAATAGTGAGACTCATCAACCCAATGAGACCTGGTTTCAAAAAAAAAATTAGGGCTGGGGGTGTGGCTTGGAGGTAGAATGTCCCTGGGTTCAATCCCAGTACCACAAAAATAACTGCTTAGAATAAATGCCTGAAAGTGAATACTTTGACAGATAGAGATGCACTACCAAAACATTTTCCAAAAGCAATAATACAATAACCAGTGCCACCAGTAAAGTAGAAATCTTTTACCATTACTTCTTCAGTGCTAGACTGAGACTTTGTTATCTTTCAATTTTTGTTATTATAAAAGCTGTAAAAAGATGTTTTGATGCTGCTTTTGCTGTGCAGTCCTGTTATTACTTAGGTAAAACTTTCTTCATATGCTCAACAATTAATTTTCTCTCTCTCATATAAACTGCCTGTCATAGGCTCTTTCTCTTTGGACTTTGTGCTTAGAAATGTAATTATGCTCTGAATTTACATATAGCATTTGCCATATCTAATGCAATTATTTTTCCCAAACTATCCTTGCTTTTTAAATTTGTGGGATATTAATTTTCAATTTAGAAAATATCAATTTTCATATATACGACTATGTATATGCTTTTCTTCCTTGGTTATTGTGATGGCCAGTCTCCAAGCCTCCCTCCTTGGACAGATCATTGCCTCCTTGTATAAGTCCTTTCCCACACTGAATAGGATCAATCTGTGTAACCAATAGGATATTGCTGAAATCACAGCGTGGCTTTTAAAGCTAGATTATAAACAATACTGTAGATTCTGCCTTCACTCTCTTGGACACTTGCTCAGGGAAACCAGCTGCCATCTTGTGGACATTCATGCAGCCCTTTAGAGAGGTCCATAGGACAAAGAACTGAGTCTTACTGTCAACAGCAGTAGCATCAACCTGCCAGTCAGATAAGTGAGCCATAATGGAAATATTCAGGTATCACAACACCCATTAAAATCTTAACTGTGGCTGTGGTGTACCCTCAGTGGCAGAGTGCTCTTGCCTAGCATGTGTGAGGCCCTAGGTTTGATCCCAGGCAACAAAAAAAAAAACTTTAACTGAAACCTCATAAAAGATAACAAATCAAAATCACCTAGCTTCAGAACTCCCAAATTCCTGACCCACAGAAACAATATGAAATTTTTTTTTAAAAAGCTTGTTATAGCTTTAAGCTATTTTTTTTACAAAGTACCTTATTTCTGTAGTAATATATAACTTTTATTATCTTATTTCTTTAAAAATTATCTCTACAGTCATAGTTTACAAATTGTGCTCTTCTATAGCTTAGAGAGACTCAGAAACCTCCACAAATATGCTTCTTCTTAAGTGAGAGAATACTCCACTGGCCCCATCTCATCCCCACCTCATGAGAACAGGATCTTTTTTTTATGTTTTATATATCTGGTTTCCCATAAAACTGCATTTAGAAAAAAGGTCCCACTACTAAAATAGTTTGTAAATACTTATTTTATGACATGCCCCTATATCTTTATCTATTCTTTTATGATTTTATGGTTTATATTTAACTATGAAATCCATCCAGATTCATTTTGGTTTGGGATATTACATTGGATATAGTCACCTAACACCCAAGAGCTATTCCCACCTTCTTCTAATGCTTCTATACAGAGGAACTGAAAAGCTAAAATCTATGCTTCCTAAATACCTTGGCAGCTAGGCTTCACATATGAATTGAGCTCTGCCAACTGGATATGTTCAAGGAATATCATCATCTTCCTTCTGGTACTATTTTCTATGGCAAAGCCATGAAAACAAAAGTATCCACTCTTCCCCTTCATGGCTATCCAGAGGCAGTTGTGATGATGGCCATATGTAGCATCTCAGTACCCAGCTACAGAACTCAATAGTTCTGTGTCGGCCTCCTCCTTCCAATTCTCCCAGACAGAAGAGTAGGCATGGTGATTCCCCTGGTGTCTCAGTTTCTGCATTGGCCCAGGAATCCTAAAAGGCCAACCTAGAGCTTGCCTCTTCAGCTCTTCCAACAATTTCACAAATACCTAATTCTAATATCTATACTGTGCCTTTGTTTTCTGAACCAAATCCTGAATGTTAGTGATATAAAACTGAAAATTAAGCTAATGATCAAAGACAATGCTGGTTTACTAAAACATTTCAGTAAGGTCTTATGAGTTCTTAAAATGTAAAGCAAGACTATCTCTGGAACTGACAAATTAGATGACTCTGCAAAATCTTTCATAAGGCCCAGAATTTCACATTGCTCACTAAACTGCAGTGTCAACACTCTGTGTCCCAATGTGACACAAGCAAGTTTCCATCAAGAAAAACAAATCTGTTCTCACCCTGGAACTATGAATTAAGCCTCAGGCATAAATCAAGAAAGATAAGTAGAGATTATTAAAGAAACCAGTAATAACTTCAAACTGTTTGCTATGATTTATAATGAAATATAAAAACCAATAGGAAAAAAGTTCACAGAAAGTTTATTTAAAACACATACACACACAGTAAGCTGGGGGTAGTGGCACACTCTTGTAATCCCAGTACTTGGGAGGCTGAAACAGGAGGATTGTAGGTTCAAAGCCAGCCTCAGCAACGTAGCGAGGCTCTCAAAAACCTATTGAGACCCTGTTTACAAATTAAGAAATAAAATTGGGGCTGGGGGTGTAACTTGGAGGTAGAATGCCTCTGAGTTCAATCCCCAGTACAAAAACAAAAAAAACCCCACTAAGACTCAATTTAAATTAACGAATCAAGCACATCAGCTAATCAAATTATCCCGAGTATAGAAGTTCATCTCAGAATCAGACTGAGACATTAATTTCATTAAGGAGGATCAAGGATATCGACTCAAACACTTCCCTCTTTCTTGATAGGCATGTTAAAAGGTAAAGGGGAAACCACATACCACTGTTGCCACAATCTGCACAGGAGATGAGTTCCTCTGGCTTCTTTTCCCGGTTTTGTTCTTTTGTACCAAGACAGAAACTACAGATGGGGATTGGTTCAGCAACCGGCTGTAAAGAAAAACACAATTCATTCCCATGCTAGTACATTTTTTTTTAAGTATTAATATACAGTTTTAAATTCTAATAAGATTTCTATGTAACTTTGAGACAACTGTATCAACTCTTCTAAAATTCCAACTAAGTAGGTGAGTTTTTACCAATCCTGCTTTAGCTGGGCCTTTAAGACTATTCCAAAAAAATTACATTTTTCACTTAGTAACTAAGACGGTGTGAATTAAACAAAACAAATCCTTCATCTAAGATTAAAAGATTTAACTGAATGAAGTGTAAGAAGACAAGGTATCAACCCTGAAGAGGCATATGATCTAGTAGAAGAACAGTAAGATGTATGTGGATAAACTTAATGTAAAGGCAGAAAACAAAGTGCTCTAAGAAACAGCAAGCACTCTGTAGCAGTGGGAAAGACAAATCCCCATTGTGGTTTGGAAGAAGGGAAGACTACATGCACTAAGGGATCTCAAGAAGCTAGTCCAAGGAAAACAGTGTTAGAAGCAAATTTAAATCTGTGATTCTCTAGGGTACTGCTTCTCCCTATTAGTGATGGAGAGAAAGACAATAAAAGGATACATTTAGGTGTATAGCCTGCTAAAGCTAGTACTTGAAGTATATGACTTCTGTTATGGGGAAGAAAAAGGAAAAAAAAAAAAAGAAGATGCTAAATCACTTTGTGAAAACTGCCACTGAGTACCTTGTAAAGAAGTTGAACTTTCAAACTCAACAAAATGTATACATTAGATATTTTCTATTTGTATATATCCAATATGCCTAAATAAAGCTTAAGACATAAATAAAAATTTCTGATTGAAAAATCAAAATTTGGACCTTATTCTGCAGGCCAAAGAAAAGCAATAGAATGTTATTAGTTACCAGTATTCAAGAAAAATAATTCCAAAAGCAATATAGACACAAATGGGGAAGAGCCTAGATATAAGTGAAACATTTTAGCAGTGACTGAAATAGCCTGCACCACAGATAAAGAAATGGAATAGAATTATAATGGGCTTAGAAACTATAGTTGTGGGAATAATAGAAAAGAAAGTGAGTTAAACATGACGAGGGTAACTGAAAAGATCAGGAGAAAAGCAAAGTGATAAGTTCAGTTTTAAATGTGTTTAGTTGGAGGTATACTAAGTCAACTCTTCTGTTTTTATTTTCACAGTACTGGGGATTGAATTCAGGGCCTCAACCATGCTAGGTAAGCACTCTTCTACTGAGCTACACTAAACTATTTTCACCAGTCTTCTGCAGGATGGCAATAGAAAGTTCTTGAGATATTTTCAGTCTAGCAGGGAGAACAGATGAAGTACAAGAAGATATAAGTTACCATGATGGACTGTTAACCATGGGAAACACAGGAGAAAATGCTCAAGTAGGGGAAAAGGATGTCAGAGAAAAGCTTCACAGAAGTAGCACTGACTCCACTTCTTCCAGAAGTATGTGACAGGTGGGCCCACCAGAAAAAATGTAGAAAATATACAACTTGATTTGGGAGGGAGAACTGAGTTTAATTTGGGACTTGTTGAGCTTAAAATGCTTAGGGAACATCCATGTAGCTATATCCACAGACACTGTAATACAGGAATGTGGAGTACAACAGAAAGACTGGCCTGAAGATAAAAATCTAGAAGTCATATACATACAAAATGGCATTAAAGCCATCAGAATTTAATGACTTCCAATGGAGAACAGTAGAAATAAGACAGCTGAGGTTAGAACATCAATATGTAAGTGGCTGGTGGGGAGAAAAAAAAAGAACCTAAAAAGAAAATAGATTGAGAGTTGGGTAGAATATATAAAAATGTTCAAAACAAAAAGTAATTTTAAAAAGTCCAACACAAACAAGCTAAGAGCAGTGTCCAGCTGAGCTGCAATGAGAGATGAATGGCTAAATGGTGCCCCCCCCCCTTGCCATACTAGGAATAGAATCTAGGGGCATTCTATCACCCATCTACATCCCAGCCTTTTTTTTTTAAGACAGAGACTCAGTAAATTGCTCAGACTGGCCTGGAACTTGGATACTCCTGCCTCAGCCTCCCAAGTTGTTGGAATTACAGGCATGCACCACCACTCCTGCCTAGAAGTTGTCTTAATTGATTATTATGGTTATGGCAAAGACTACAAATTATTTTCCTTGAAAAGGCATATTAAAAAAAAAAAAAAACTGGAGAAGGCAGGAAAGCCCTCATGCAGGAGAGGAAGCTTATAAGCATACCCGAAAGAAGGCCTAGAGAAAAGGTAGAACACAGGTCATGAGATGTTAGCTTTATGCTACATCCTCTAATATACCACTAGAAGATTTTAAGCACAGGCCAAGGTTTAAAGTTTACAAAAATGATTCTATAAGCAGCTAAAGATGTATTTATGGGAATATGATCTATAAACCAAGCTGTAATGACAGCCTTTATTCAGATGCTGGCCAAATGATAAATAAATAAGAGATATTTTAAAAAATAAAACTGACACAACATGATGGCTAATTGATTTGGGGCCAGAAGCACAGTAAGAAAGATGAATGACTAGGAAAACACTTAAGAAAATTAAAAGACAGGCCACCAAATATAAGATAATTAATATATTTAACATTAAAAAAAGGCTCATATCCAGAATACAGTTGTTTCTACAGAGGATGAGTTCCAAGATACCAACCCAACCCCATGATACTCAAGTCTGAGGATGTTCAAGTTCCTTACATAAAATGGTGCAGTATTTGCACATAAACTAGGCATATCTTGTAGTATACTTTAAATCCTCTCTAATTACTTATAATACTTAATGCAAGGTAAATAGTTGTTATACTGTATAATTTAGGGAATAATGACAAGGGGAAAAGCCTATACATGCTATGTATGGACATAACCTCTCTTTCTCAAATATTATTGATCCACAGTTGGTTGAATCTGCAGACATGAAACTGACAGATAAAAAAGCTGATTCAATATATATTAAGAATTTTTACATTACAATAAGGAAAAGGCAAACAACTCAACAGAAACGATGGCAAAGATTCCCACAGGTACTTCCCACAGAAAATACAAAAAGAACATATTAATGGACAAAACACAGAAGAAAAGATGTTTACCCTCGATAGTCACCAAGGAATTCGATCTTCCCAAAAAGTTTAAATTATAGACACTACCCCTATTAAGTATCAACAAAAAAGTGGAACGACATATACACTGCTGACAGAAATGTAAGTATAAACTGACAAAACCACTTTGAGAACTATTTGACATTATTTACTAAAATTGAACATGAGTACCACATGATCCAGCACTGCCAGTCCTACCTATCCAACTAAAGTACTTGTATGCATACATACATGTGATAAAACATACACACAAAAAAATATTTTGAGCAGCATTATTTGTAACAAATTTTACTCACACAAAAATTATCCAAATAGCAATAGTTGAACAGATAAACTGTGCTGTATCTATATAGTAGGGTACTATATAGTAATGAAAATAAATTACAGTCAACAACATTGATGAATAACAATAAAGAATAGTGAATGAACAGGCACAAAAGAATATAATACCATATGATTTTATTTAAGTAATTTTCAAATGCAGTTCTATAATTGTTATATCAGAATAGTGGTTATAGGCAGGAAGGAAGAGGTACTAAGTCTGAAAGAGATTTCTGGGTGCTGATAACATTCCTTTTCATGACCTGAGAGGGGCTTCACAGATGTTGGTTAAGTAATAATTAAGAAGTACACTTACAGTCTGTGGAGTTTTTTTTTTTTTCTGTATATTTTAATTAGAACGTTAAATTTAAATTAGTGAATAAATAAGGAGTAGGGCTGTGGTACCTCTGAAACACTCAAACAGCAATGGTGATTTGGACACTGAAGTTCAGTACTCAGAAGAGAGAACAGGCAAGTGATAAACTTAAAAGCTATCAATATGCAGGTGGTAACCAACAATACCCAGTAAGAAGGCAGCGTAGGTAAAAAAAAAAGGGTGGAGAGTGAGGACAGAAGAATGGAGAAGCAGGATGAAGTCAGAGATAGAGCAATACCAATATTGAGGAGCACTAGAGGAAAAGGAGTGACCAAAAAGGACCAGGCTAAGAGAAAAGAGAACCAAGAGAAGCAATGGCACAAGAACTTTAAGAAGCAGAAAGCAATCAACTACCAATTTTCCAAAATCAACTACTAATTTTGGAAAAATAAAGTATCTATTGCATTCTGCACTTGCAAAACAGTAGGAGACTTCACTACAAGACTGCACTTTTCAGTGACAGGATAAGAACTAAAGTTACAGAAACCAACAAACTGCCATGAAGGAACAGTGGGCAGTCAAAAGGCGGGTAAAAAGTGGTAAAGAGTCATAATATATTCTAGGTGTTTAAATGCAGAAGAGAAGACAAATGTGGCCGAAGTGTTTCACGAAACAATAACTAACAAGACATATTAAGTGCTTCAAGCGTAGAGGCTGAATAGTTCAATATGCAGCCGCTGCAACATGTAGTTTAAATTAATCATGTCTAAGCGGGCGTGGTGGCGCAGGCCTGTGATCCTAGTACTTGGGAGGCTGAGACAGGAGGATCATAGGTTTGTGGCCAGCTTCAGCTACTTAGTGAGACCTTGTTTCAAAAAAAAATAAATAAAACAGGGCTATGGAGTGTAGCTCAGAGGTAGAATGCCCCTGGGTTCAATCCACAGAAACACACACACACACACACACACACACACACACACACACACACTTTTTTTTTTTTTTAATTATGTTTACATTTAATTCCTCAGCCTCATTCCAAGTGCCCAATAGTCACATGTAGTTAGTGGCTGGCAGTACTAGACAGTACCAATACAGATAACTTCACAGACAAGTCCTACTGGATAGCACTGCTTTAGAAAAATGGTTGGACTCTACTACATGTATAAAGAGACTGACTTTAGTAGTATGGAGTGACACAAAGACATATTGCTTGAAGTAGAATAGTGGAGATGGGAAAAAGTTGAGAATATCATTTCCATTAAAAAAAAAAAAAAAAAAAAAAAAGTGGGCCAGGAACTGGGTGTGTAATCCCAGCATTTGGGAGGCTGAGACCAGAGGATCTGGGTTCTCGGCCAGCCTCAGCTACTACCTAGTGAGGCACTCTGCAACTTAGTGAGACCCTGTTTAAAAATAAAGAATAAAAAATAGGGCTGGGGATGTAGCTCAGAGGTAGAATGCCCCCGAGTTCAATCCCCAGTACCGAAAAAAAAAAAAAAAGTGGACCAGGGGTTGGGTAGATTGAATATAAGAAAGTGATAGCTATGAGCTGGGTGTGGTGGCACATGCTTGTAATACCAGTACTTGGAAGGCTGAGACAGGAGGATCACAGGTTCAAAGCCAGCCTTAGTGAGACACTGTTTCCAAAAATAAAATAAAACAGGCTGGAGATGTAGCTCAGAGGTAGAATGCCCCTGGGTTCAATCTCCAGTACTACACACACACACACACACACACACTCTCTCTAATAGTAATAGTGATGATGATGATGATGATGATGATGATGATGATGTAATAGCTTATGGAGGAAACTGAAAGGTCAAGATTGGCGAGGGCCAAAAACAGATAAGGAAAAAATCCCCTATCAAAACGGAAAGTGAACACCAATACCTCAAACAGAATCAGAAAAGTATGTGTTAACATAGAGAATAAGTTCAAAATACAGGAGAGCAAGGCTGAGGGGGCCCCAGTAAAATGGTCTTCATCTATTCCCTATAATAAAAGGCAAGATCACTTATTTAAAAAAAAAAAAAGAAAGAAAGAAGTACAGATTTAGGCATTTAGAGAGAACAGAAAAGTCTGGAAGTCTATATGTGGAAGGTATTAGGTAATCAATTAGTGATGAAAAATAAAACTGTCAGTCAAAGAATCAATTTGTAGCAAATCCAACCAAAATGGTTATACAACCTTCTTAGCACCTCTGAAGCCTTGGATGGACAAAAACAGAGATGGAGATTGACAAGATAAATTAAGGGGTATGGGCCACCAGAACACAAATGCAAGCATGTCTAAAATGGTGGATCACAAAGCTGAGGCTGGACATTATAAACAGAAGGGGGCCGGCAAACTGCAAGTACAAGGAGTTAAAGTACCATAAGCAACCAGATGAAACTAACAAAGTTTCAGTAGCAGTTGAAAGAATTAGGAGAATAAAAGGACTGACAATTATAATCAGCAGAAGAGCTTCCAAGTTTGTGATTTCCTAAGTTCTAGCTAAAGAAGGCATCTTCAAATGGCAAATGTGCATGTATTCGTTAATGTTTACTATTTCATTAATGTTATAGACACTGAGAGGAACAATGGTAAATGAGGCAAACAAAACCCCTTCTCTTGTGGAGCTACTTTCTAGTTGAGTGCTGAAAAAAAAAAAATGGAATTAGGAAGTCAAGAGACTGGGAAATCATAGTTTTAGAAGAATCATATAGTTGTATTCAAGTCACCAAAATGATGACTGTGCCCAAGATAGGAAAGGCAAGTTTTATAGTTTTAGAAAAAAGAATATTGGTAAATAACAGTCTAAGCCCCCCCGCCCACACACACACAAGCAAATATCATGTTATTAGAAGATGGAAAAGAATTCTACTTCAGAAAAATCTGTTCAATGAGGAACAATCACCTGAGAGGTAATGAAGATGAAGATACGTATCTTCCTCTGGGGTCTCTCTCCACCACCACCCTCTTTAAAACAGGTGTAAGAGTGTGGGAAAGCAGCTCTCTTAGAGAGATATGGGCCAATTTAATGTAATAACCTACTAGTAGTAGGTCAAAATACCTCAATTCAAAAATTATGCAAATTGGATCGCTTCAGCAGTCTGAAAGAGTTGGCACACAGTTTGTGGTAGTGCACACCTGTAATCCCAGTACTTGGGAGGCTGAGACAAGAAGATCGCACATTTGAGGACAGCTTCAGAAATGTTAGCAAGACTCTCAGCAACCTAGTGGGATCCTGTTTCAAAACAAAAAATAAAAAGGGCTAGGGGTGTAGCTTGAAGGTAGAATGCCCCTGGGTTCAATCCCCAGTACAGAAAGAAAAACAGAGGGTGAGCTGGGTTCAGATAAAGTACCCTGTGTAACCTGCAGTCACTACAGAGTTAGAGAAGCCTACATTAGGAGAGGAAACTATGGGGCAGGCTGGGGACAGTACCACAACTCAAACTAAGTTATTATAACTAACTTTTTTTTTTCTTTTTTGCAGTACTGGGGATTAAACTCAGGGGCATTCTACCTCCGAGCTATACCCCCAGTCCTATTTTTTTATTCTTTATTTTGAAACAGGGTCTCACTAAGTTGCAGAGTGCCTCCCTAGGTAGCTGAGGCTGGCCAAGAACCTGGATCCTCCGTCTCAGCCTCTCAAATGCTGGGATTACAAGCGTGGGCCACCACGCCCGGCTCATATAACTAACATATTTAAGAATCATAAAATACTCAGTTAACAAACCACAACCCAGGGGCATTCTACCTCCAGCCTACACCCAAGCTCTTTTTTTGTTTTGTTTTGTTTTTGAAAGAGGGTCTCACTAGATTGCTGAGAGTCTTGCTAAATTGCTAAGACTGGTCTCAAACCTCTGATTCTCCTTTTTCAGCCCCCCTCCCCACTACCAAGTACTAGGATTATTAGGCATGTGTCATCATGCCCAACTAACAACCACCACTTCTGAGTGATAGATTATTTTACGGCTGAAGAGACCAAACATAGAAGGATAAAGAAAAAGTCTGAAAAATAGATCATTGCTGTTTTTCAGCATAGGAAATGCAGTCTTAAAGTTTTTAAAGTATTTCCAGCATCGACTTATAAAAAATCCTGCCAATGCTGTAGTAAAGAATTTAAGTATGTAGTAATCTATGTCTTCAAACATGTTTTCAATGGAATATTATTCAACTATAAAAAGAATGAAATTATGCAATTTGCAGAAAATACAGATTGGACTGGAGGACATCATGTTAAGTGAAATAAGTCAGGCACAGAAAGACAAAGTCTCCACATTCTCACTTATATATGGAAGTGAAAGCATTGATTTCATAGAAGTAGAGAGTAGAATAACAGTTACCAGAGCCTGGAACGGGTGTAGGGTGGCATGGGGGAGATGGGGACAGGGCTATTAACAAGTTCAGGAATGCAGACGGAAAAGGTGTAACTCTTTTTTTTTTCCCAGTACTAGGGATTGAACCCAGGGGCATTCTACCTCCAAGCTACACCTCCCAGCCCTATTTTTAATTCCTTTTATTTCTTTTTTTTTTTTTTTTTTTTTTTTTTGCGGTACTGGGGATTGAACTCAGGGGCGCTCTACCTCCGAGCTACACCCCCAGCCCTATTTTTTATTCTTTATTTTGAAACCAGGTCTCGCTAAGTTGCGGAGTGCCTCACTAGGTAGCTGAGGCTGGCCGCGAACCCGGATCCTCCGGTCTCAGCCTCCTGAATGCTGGGATTACAAGCGTGCACCACCACGCCCGGCTAATTCCTTTTATTTCTGAAACAGAGTTTCACCAAGTTGTGGAGGACCTCACTAAGTAGCTGAAGCTGGCCACAAACCCTCCCAAGTACTGGGATTACAAGTGTGTGCGACCATGCCCAGCTCAGAAGTAACTTCTAATGCTCTGTATAGCATGGTAAGATAACTATGGTTGACAACAGTTCACTGTGCACTTCAAATAGCTAGTAGAGAAGATTCTGGATGTTACCAACCCAAAGAAATGATAAATGTTTGAGGTAATATATATGCCAGTTACCCTGATCTGATCATTACACATTGTATAAAAATATAATGCACTGCCACACTGCACCCCATAAACAGGTACAATTACTGTTACAGAAAAATAACTGAGCTGGACACAGTGGCACACGTTTGTAATGCTAGTTCTTGGGAGGCTGAGACAGGAGGATCGCTGGTTCACAGCCAGCCTCAGTAACTTAGTGAGACCATCGCCAACTCATTGGTGAGACCCTGTTTCAAAATAAAGAATAAAAAATAGGGATGGGGGTATAGCTCAGACATAGAATACCCCTGGGTTCAATCCCTGGTACCACAAAAAAAAAGAAGGAGGAGGAGGAAGAGGAGAAAAAAAGAATTATATTTTTATACTTTTGCTGGTGCACTGTAATTATAAATCATGATGGGAGTCAAAGTCAAAGTGATACAAACATACACTAGCACAATACTTAGTGTGTTTCTCTCCATATTGCCCCCAATCCCTGTACATGTTAGAGAAACTGAGAGTGATACCTTCATATGTGGACCTAGCATTCTTTGAACTGTTTCCTTCCTCAATCCTCTTTTCTTCCTCCTTGCCTCCCTCCCCCACTACTCTATTGGTCTCTCTCCTCATTTATCTGAAGTCCTTTTTGATCTCTATTTTCTCTCTAGTTTCCACATATGAGAGAAAACTAGAACTATATAGTCAAGTTTCTAATGGCAAAAATGGTACTGCTTAAGATCATATCTAAGAAACTCTTAGCAAAATTGTCCCTATATGTCCCTGTATGTTCCCTGTAGTACTACTGGTTAATATTTCTTTTGTATATAATAGATGCTTCTTATTACTAGGCTTTGTCTATTCCAAGCCAAATTTAATGAAGTCATTCAAATCTATTCATTAAAGTAGGGTGTGGGGGAAGTGACTGAGAGAAACTGGCTGCCTGGTTACTTGGAACTATGTAGTGAGTTTAACTAAATTATTCTGGCACTAATCAAATGATCAGTCTTAGACCTTGGCAACCCACTCAACAAAACAATTCTGATTAGTCCCAGTAATAACAATTTAAGTTTAAATAGTATCAATAAACTGATACATAAAACAATGTTTTTAAACATAAAGAAATAAATATTTTCTTCTAGCTTTTATAGACATAAAAATAAATAGTATTGATATATATAGTGTAAAATTAAGGGTGAAAAGCAATTTATTAACTCAAATAAAGGCACTGGTCCAAGAATACGGAAATAGTATAGAAATAGTCTTCAGTAACAGAAGGCAATGTAGCCATATTCCTTAAACTATACACTTCCCATTGAAGATGTATTCTCTTTGACATCACAGGACCAAGTAAGATAATGATAAATTTTTCAGCTACCAAAACAAAATTATCCATAGAGAAATACCATTACTAACAATGATCATAAATTTTTTAATTAAGTGATAACTTTTTTGTTTGTTCTTGTTAAGTGCAATTTGGAAAAAGAGTTATCATACTTCAGGGTTCTTTTAGCTGATGAGCAACAAGTGAAAAATGGTTTAAATAAATCACCTAGATTAAGACCTAGTCCATGATGTTTTCTTTAATTTACTGATCAAATAGCACTACTAATCAGTACACAGTGATTTGTTTCAAAACATGAAGAATTATATTGGTAAGAGAATAAAAATTAAACCTCAAGCCAGACATGGTGCCTTACGCCTGTAATTCCAGTACTTGGGAGGCTGAGACAGGAGAATCTCAGCCTCATCAACTTAACAAGGACCCTGAGCAACTCAGCAAGACCCTGTTTCAAAATAAAATAGGAAGCCGGGCGTGGTGGCGCACACTTGTAATCCCAGCATTTGGGAGGCTATACCGGAGGATTCGGGTTCGAGGCCAGCCTCAGCTACCTAGTGAGGCACTCCGAAACTTACTGAGACCTGGTTTCAAAATAAAGAATTAAAAAAAATAGGGCTGGGGGTATAGCTTGGAGGTAGAATGCCCCTGAGTTCAATCCCCAGTACCGCAAAAAA